>PYFS01001622.1:0-195093 GCA_003671545.1 Ophiognomonia clavigignenti-juglandacearum | reverse complement strand
CACAGATCTCTCCTCCTTCCCCATACCACGCTCCCCCCTTCGGGGGGCCGGGGGGGGGGGGGGGGAGCATACTTTCCCCTTTTTGCTCTGGGAGAGTGGTGGATAGACGCGGCCACCTGAGCCGTGAAGGATGGACTTGGATGGGAGCAGTGACCAGCGCGAAAGAAAACCATGCGGGCAGCTTATGAAATCAGTGCTAACATGTTTCAACACAGGATACAAACATGGGCTCTTGAGGAGGCTCGCAGACGGTTAGAAGCTGAGGGCATTCTGGAGGACCCCCAGAACAAGAAGTGAGCGAGCTCCTTCATTTGCGCAGTGGGCATGGACACATGGAGCAGTACGTCGTTTTCGAAGGGGCAAAGGGTCAACACGCAAGAGGTTGGAGCGATGATGGCAGAAAGGACTGCCAGGGTGCAATCGAAGACAAAACCGCAGCATAGACTGGGAAGTGGCTTCCACAGCCCGATCCCAAACTCAAAGGGAAAACTATAAATAAGCAAGATTTCTTTTGTTGTTCTACACATCAAGCTACGATCTTTTTGCTCGTCATTGAAGTTGCTCACAGAGACATCTCCAGTGACCGGAACCCTGGGAGTTGCGGCTCACACACAAAGATTGACCGTGCTCTCTCATACGTCCAGGACAACATCTAGAATCGATGCACCACCTCTACTCGCAAACATGACTCCACTCATGCTCCTCCTCGCCATATTGCCTGGCCTCCATCCACCCCTTCATCTTGAGCGCCACCTCGCCCGACTCCACATTCTCCGTCAGGCCACAGTCCACCAACTGTCCCTTCCAGCTGATACTCCTCACGGGAGCAACAATAGCCGCAGTACCCGCACCAAACGCCTCCAGCAGCCTGCCCTCGGCCGATGCCTCCGCCAGGTCCTTCATGGTATACTTGCGCTCGCTGATCAACCAGCCCTCCGGTGCAAGCCTCTCCCGCGCCAGGCTCAAGATGCTCTCCCGCGTAACACCCTCTAGAATCGTCCCATCTAGCGGCGCAGTCACCAGCTCCCGCTGGCCGGTCTCCTTGTTTTTCAGTGCCACAAACATATTCATCGTGCCCACCTCCGTGACATACTCCTCCTCCCCAAACAGCCACAGGTTCTGCTGGAATCCCCTGCTCATCGCCTCGCGCTGCGGCACAATACACGGCGCATAGTTCGCCCCGAGCTTCTTATCGCCGACACCACCAGGCCACGCCCGCACCGCATAGTCGGTCGCCTCGAGGCTGATCGCCTTGAACCCCGTGGGGTAGTACGGCCCCACGGGACTCGCGATGCAGTACAGCAGCGCGGAGCCCGGCGGGCCCACGCCTAGCGTCGCTTGCGTGCCGATCATCGTCGGGCGCAGGTACAGCGAGTAGCCGCGCTCCGAGGGGATGAAGCGCTCCTCGAGCTTGGCGAACTTGGCGAGTAGCTCGATCAGCGCGGTCGAGGAGAAGGTGGGCAGGGCGATGCGCGCGGCAGAGCCGTTGAAGCGCGCCATGTTCTTGTCTGGGCGGAAGAGGCGGATCTTTCCCGATGCGTCCTTGTAGGCTTTCATGCCCTCGAAGCACTCGAAGGCGTAGTGGAAGACGCAGGTGGCGGGGTCGAGGGAGAGGTTTTGGTAGGGCTTGATTTGGGGCGCGTGCCAGCCAGTGAGTTGGTTCCATTCGATGGTGAGCATGTGGTCTGTGATGGGGGGAGAGGTGTTAACCGGGGCTACACTGAGCGATCGGAAGGTGGTGGAGCTGACCTGAGAAAGTCTGGCCGAAGATGAGCTCGTTGGAGTTCTTCAATGGCTTGGGAGACTTTGTGGTTTCTATGACGAGCTTGGACGGGTCGATGTCTTGCGGCACGGCCTTGGAAGCTGCCTCAGGCTTGATGCTGTAGAGCCTCCTTGCCATCTGCCATGACGACTTCTGGAATAATAATCGTGAGGTCTGCGACGTCGCAGACAGGACGCCGCAGCGAGGAATAAAGGGGCGCATCTTGCAGTGGGTGGTGGAAGAGAGGCGCAGGAGGTTTCAAAATGAGACCACAACACAAGAATGACCAATTGATCAGACTAGAAGCTTAGAAAGAAGGATCAAACTCAGTAAGGAGCAGGCTGTCTATGTAGACTGCCGTCCTCCGCAATTTCCAATTCACAAGTGCAAGTGTGACAGAGCTCCAACGAGTCACTAAGAACTCCTTCGTCTTCAAAAGTCGCCTGATGGACCGGCACCGGAGGACTTGGCACTAATCCCTGTCAATTCTTTATTTCTAGCGGCCGTTCGGGAGGACCCTTGCAGCCCTGGACCTTCCGACCGGCGAACGGCTTGACTGAGGAAGTAAGCCTGTATTTTGGCTGGTCAATGTTGATTGAAGCCCAAATCTGGATGATCACTGCTGTACTGTACCTAGCTAACAAGTTGCTGAGCTGTTCTGCTCCGGAAGGGAGGGCTACTTTGAGTCTCGTTGCTGACTGCTCCAATCATTGTTTCTGGGTCATCCGGCGTTGTGCTTCCATCTCTGCAAAAGTATGTGGCACTTTCTATAATTGGAACGTCCGATCAAAGTGCGCCTGGTCTTGAATCCGGCCTCGACGTCGACACGTACCCACCAACTTTTGGGCCGCGACCAGCTTATTCGCCGCGTCTTCGCATGTGACAGACGGACAGCATTTCAATATTCCGGCGTACTATTTACCCAACATTCCCTAGTCAATACGCGGGCAGAACTATGACAGCCTTCTTCCTTCATACATCACAATGTCGTCCATGTTCTCCTCCGCGCTGAAGTCCATCCAGGGCACCAACATTAGCCAGAATTACACCATCTCCCCGACCACGACCTCCCACGCCGGCCCTTGGAGGATACACGACGCGAAGAGGAAAAGCACGGGCAAGAGTTACTCAGTCTTCATCTTCGACAAGAAAGTGCTCGAGTCCAATGGCGGTTCCCTGGGTGGAAGGGGCAGCGCATCCGTCTACAAGAAAGTTACAGAGGAGGTGGTCGAGCGGCTAAAGAAAGAAGCCTCTTCGCTGGCCAAGCTGCGCCACCCGAGCGTGCTGGAGCTTGTCGAGCCGGTCGAGGACACACGAGGAGGCGGCCTACAATTTGTTACCGAGCCTGTCACGGCATCGCTAGCCAGCTTGCTGCAAGAGAAGGATGATCAAGAACGCGCGAGTGGTGTGGGCGGGCGGTCGAGTCGCTATGTCACAGAGGACTCGGACGGCACGAGAAGGAGGCGTGAATTAGAGATTGACGAGCTGGAGATACAGAAGGGGTTGCTGCAAATAGCAAAGGCCCTGGAGTTTCTGCACGAGAATGCTGGCCTCGTCCACGGCAACATCACTCCCGAGGCGATTCTGATCAATGCCAAGGTATGTTCGCTGACTTGCACGCGTGCTGATGCTTCTGCTTGAAGTTTTGACTGACGCCGAGTAGTCCGACTGGAAGATCAGTGGTCTCTCCTTCTGCAGCCCACCCGACAATTCCTCGAAACCAACCTCGTTCCAGCCTATGAATCTGAATGAGATCTTGAATCCCGACTCCAGGCTGCCCCGGTCACTGCAGCTCAACCTCGACTATACCTCGCCCGATTTCGTGCTGGACAAAAACCTCAACGTATCGTCGGACATGTTCTCCCTCGGCTTGTTGTGCATCGCATTATACAACTCGCCGCACAAATCACCGTTAGAGACGAACGGTAGCCAGTCTGCATATAAGAGATTCTTTCAGTCTAGTTCGACTATTCCAACGGCCAATAACCAGTTCATGTCTTCAAGGCCATTACCCAGGGATCTCGTTGCACATGTATTGCCGCGGCTGATCACTCGAAGACCAGCTCAACGACTCACAGCCAAGGAGTTCCAGGAGACCGAGTTCTTTGACAACATCTTGGTATCGACCATCCGCTTCATAGAAGCTTTCCCGGCCAAGACTCCTCAGGAGCAGCAGTCATTCCTAAGGGGTCTGGCTAAGGTTCTGCCCTCGTTCCCTAAGTCTGTAATGGAAAAGAAGCTGCTCCCAGCCCTGTTGGAAGAGACCAAGGACAAGGCCTTATTATCCTTGATATTGGGCAATGTTTTTAAGATCATCGATCTTCTACCATCCGGCAGAAGGGCTTTCACCGACAAGGTGCGGCCAGTTTTGAAGGATATCTTCGTTACAAATGCGAAACAGACAGAGGATAAAGACCCTCAGCGAGACGCTGGGCTGATGGTGGTCCTCGATAACATAGCCACTATTGCTGCCAACACCCCGGGCAAGGAATTCAAAGACGGTGAGGAATCCACACCAGCGTGTAACTTCACATGCTAACGTTTACTAGATATGCTACCCGTCGTTGCTGCGGCCATAGTAGCACCAACGCATTCTGTAGTCGACGCAGCACTTAGAAGTCTCCCTGTCGTCTTGCCCGTTCTGGATTTCAGCACTATCAAGAATGAGCTATTCCCGGTGGTCGCACATGTCTTCAGCAAAACGACCAGCTTAGCTATCAAAATACGCGGCCTCCAAGCATTCGTGGTTCTTTGCGGCGGGAGCTCGGGTACTGGCGAGAGTGACGGCTTAGATGGACTCGACGCGAAAAAGAAAAAAGAGTCTTCATCCACAGCTCTCGACAAGTACACGATGCAGGAGAAGATCGTCCCGCTAGTCAAAGCTATCAAGACCAAGGAGCCAACCGTCATGATGGAAGCCTTGAACGTGTTGAGGGTTGTGGGGGACTATGCTGATGCAGAATTCATCGCCATGGACATCTTGCCGATTCTATGGACTATGAGTCTGGGCCCGTTACTGGATCTCAAGCAGTTCCGGGATTTCATGGTCCTCATCAAGAGTCTGTCCAAGAAGGTGGAAGAGGAACACACGCAGAAACTGGATGAACTGCGTGGGGTGACGAACGGCTCTGCCACTGGTCCCGCGGACGAATTCCTGTCGTTCGGAGGCATCAGCGGCACAGAGTTCGACGTCGCCACGGGAGGCACCGAGGACGACTTCGAGAGGCTGGTGAAGGGTAAAGCAAGCTCAAACACCACCTCATCCCTGGGCGGTGGTGGCTGGGACACCGCCTCAAGATCCTCAATCAACTCGCCGGGCCTGAAAAGCCCGGTCGTCGCGCAATCAGCGGCATTCTCCTGGTCGACGCCAAGTCCGACCACGGCCGCTGCTCCCGCAAGCTCCGTGAGCGGCTTCAAAGCTCAGCAGGGCTCATTCAGAACCGTCACGCCCGATCTCAACTCCTTCGGCACCCTCACCCCGTCGTCAACACAATTCTCTCAGCCCCTCCAGCCACAACAGTCCGCCTTTCCCCCGCCCACACAGCAGCCCGCGGCCGTGAACTGGGGCGCCACCACCACCACCACCGCGTCAGCCACTCCTGCCAACCCGTGGGCGTCGTCCACCACGACGCCCTCTCTACAGCCCGCGCGAAGCACAATCTCCCCTCCGCCGCCGTCGGGCATGACATACGGCGGTGGGCTTAATAACTCCATGGCGTCGCTCTCGATGAACTCGCAACAGCGGCCCGCGATCAACAACACCCCGCTGAATCGCCCTGCCTCGTCGTTCTCCCTGCCGCCGCCGCCTAGCGCAGGGACGCCATCCTCGGGGTTTAGCTTGCCGCCCCCACCATCGCAGCCACAGCAGCAGAGGCCTGCGTTTGGGACGATGGGGTCCATGACGGGCAGCAGCAACAGTGGTATGGGGATGGGGATGGGGATGAGCAGCTTGGCGAATAAGCCAATGGGTGGTGCCGCGAATATGAGCATGAATAGCATGCTTGGAAGTGGTGGCGGGATGGGCATGGCGATGGCGCCGCCGCCGAAACCGCCTCAACAGCAGCAGAAGCCGGCTGGAGGGTTGGATCAGTATGAGAGTTTGTTGTAGAATCTTGAGTGGCATGGCATGGGGGCGTTGGAAGAGATACAATGGAAGGGGCTATACCTTGGATCACGGATGGAGTTTGTTGTATTGGATAGTAGCGCGTGGAATTCGTAAAGAGCGTTTAACCATGATGCTGTTGATCCGTGCCTAATTCTTGAACTTGGTCAGTAGGTGTCTGACCCAGACTTCACGCAGGCGATCTGAGGAGACATAAATCTAAAGGCAGATAGATCTATCTGCCATTGACGTCTAAATAAGTATACCACAAAGTGGTGATCCAGTCCAATACAATAAACCAACCGAACACCTTTCCTGGCTATGCTTTCCTTCCCTAGATGTACGTGTGCAGTGAAACCATCACCCACCAGTCATCAGTCCCTTCCATTTGGTTTCCATATACAAGCAATCCATTTCTCCAGGTTAGCTGGAACAGCTCCGATAACCCTGGTACAAGGGTGGGAACCAAAACAATGACAGACTCTTTGCATGTGCTCTGAAAGCACTGCCCACTGTCCATACAGCCTTGTTGTCTTCCTGAACGCCGTGAGGAAGGAAACGGAATTAGATCCCGTTGCTTGCTCCTGTACCGTGACTCCGCCGAGAGATTGAAAATTCAAAGCCATCCATCATCAACCACACAACACTGTGGACCTCTTTTTCCCCTGTATCTTCCTCATATGGGTGATGCGCGCCTCGAGGGGAGCCACTGGAGGCAGTGTCCAATCCCTGAAGTAGGGAAGGATGCTTCCACATATTGCACCTCTAGTGCAGTGCCTGTACAACTGTACAATAGAAGCACTCAGCCTTCTAGAGAAAGCTGAGATGAGCTACAAGTCCCAGGTGGTGATGTGACCAACCAGGACAAGCTGGAGAGTTGTGGCAGGAGATCTATACATGAGCCATGTAGAGCCTGGAATAGACAACAAGATCATCACAGGCCCGCCACACCACTCCATCAAACTCATCTCGTTTCCGATCGTTTCGAGTCTGCGTTTGCCTTATATCGCGTCAATTCGCCGCAGTCGATTTGAGCCAGCTCTTATTTCGAGCTCTCCCGGCTATCACGACGACCACTGCGCCGACCACTGCGCGTAGTCGTCACGAGCGCACGACCCGAGGCACGCGCAGCGCCGTTGCCGTTCACGCCGTCGGCGACACTGCTGTCCCGCTCGCCGTTACCCGAGACAGCACCCAGCGCCTCACGGCCATCACCCTCGCCGCCGCCAACACCACCAGCCATCTTGGCCGCAATCTCGGCCGCCCTCTTCGCGTCCGCCGCAGCGGCCGCACTGGGACTGAACGCCGAAAACACGTGGCGGCTGCGATAGCCGGCCTGGGTCTCGACGCTGATGTGCTGGTCCGCGGGGATCATGGGGTGCGGCAGGTCCCAGCCGCAACGGCGCGCGAGCTCGGCCACGACCACGTCGCAGTCGCCGAGCAGATCGATGTCGAACGTGTGGTGGTTAACGGGCGTCCGAGAAATGACAACCTGTGGGACCGAGCGCGGCAGGAAGGGCGGGACCTCGGAGACGGGCTGGACTTTCAGGCTTGTGCCGATGACCAGCAGCAAGTCGACGGCGTACTGGTCGTGGTTTTCCAGGCGGTGGTTGAAGGCCTTGGGGAGGGCTTCGCCGAAGAAGGTGATGTCGGGCTTGAGGATGCCGCCGGAGCGGCGGATGGGCGCAGAGTAGTCGTCGCCACTGTCGTCGTTGTAGTTATCATCGTCGTTTTTGGCGGGGCCGCGGCGGTTGGTCTTCCTCTTAGAGGGTTCGTTGCCGTTGCCGTTGCCGTTGGCCTTGAGCTTGCGCTTGCGAGAGACCAGGCTGGTGCGCTTAGCGGTGGTGCACTTGGGGCAGTATGGGATGGCATTGGCTTTGATCTGGGGGTAGATAGTCTCGCCAGGAACTTGGTGGCCACAGGCAATACACGTGGCCGTTGCAAAAGACCCGTGACTGGGAGCGGGGGTTAGCGAATTGATTCTTCCTGTACAATGAGATGCACTGTCGTGTATGAACATGCATGTGCGTTACTGTTATTTGAGGCAGGGACAACTGAGAGTCGCAGAAAGGTGAAAAGGGGAACTTACCACTGCATCAACTTGTCAGGAGAAATGCCAGCCTTAGCTTCTAGGTTGTCGATGTTCTGAGTGTAGTTGACAAGCAACTTGCCCCTCTTCTCCAGCATAGCAATAAAGGCATGGGTAGGGGAGTAAACTTCAGTCTCGGGTAGAATGTCGCTGGCAATCGAGAAGAAGATGCTGGGGTCTGACTTGAATGTGTCTATGTTGAAGACTTCCTGGGGGTCTTCGATACCCACCCGGCGCATCTTCGCACCCAGCTTGGAGTACAAACCCGCGGCCGAGCGAAAGTCTGGAATACCCAGTGAGGTCGAGATGCCAGCACCGGTGATCACCATGATATTTTTGCGGGTGAGTAAAAGATGAACGACATCATCCACGGAGTT
This sequence comes from Ophiognomonia clavigignenti-juglandacearum, assembly GCA_003671545.1. Taxonomy (NCBI): domain Eukaryota; kingdom Fungi; phylum Ascomycota; class Sordariomycetes; order Diaporthales; family Gnomoniaceae; genus Ophiognomonia; species Ophiognomonia clavigignenti-juglandacearum. The sequence goes on along the minus strand of PYFS01001622.1, from coordinate 186,763 downwards.
CCAAGCAAGAAGCTTCGGGCGCTTAGCCAACTCTCGGGTCATGGCCAGAAGCAGCAGGTTGCCGTAGGCGTGATCACCGGCGGGGTGATCCTCCAGGAAGGCGGGAGGGCGAGCGGCAAAGGCAGTAAGAAGCTTCTTGGCTGTGATGAGACCAGCGTCAATGTTCACACGGTAGAACTCCACGGGGCCAATTTCATGGAGCTGACGACGGTAGAAGCCGATCTCCTCTGGTGTGCAGAAGTCGGGGCCTGTAGACGAGAGTTAGCGGGTTGTTCAGCACTCAGAGCGCACTTCGAATTGTGTGGGGTTTTCGCTGCTCGGGACATAGGACTTGCGCCAAAAGAAGACGCCAATCCCGCATCAACTCAAAGTGCCCTTCAAGCGCAGACAAAGAGGACTTACTGTCGCTCTGTTCGTCTTTGGGCAGGCCGTCAAGCATATCCTGCAGCATAGAGTCCGTCTCCCAGGACATGTCACGGTCCGCAACGTGTTGGTTAAGCGCGCCGAGGGGCTCACCGTCGCCGTCCTTGGGGTCATCCTTTACAGCTGGAGCGGGTTTGCCGGACTTGGCCTTTGAAGTGACCACTTGGTTGCTCTTCTTGCCTTGTCCATTCCGAACGGTGATTTTACGCCGCTCAAAAGAGTTGTCCATCATTTTGTTGTGGCCAGTCCAGTAGAGAGCAGTGGTGTCGCAGTAAATGGTCTTGATCAGGCGCCGAGGCGCGAGGCGCGAGAGTGGGCAAAGGGGGGAGGAAAAGAATGGGCTTGAACCTTCCCAAGTGATATTGCAGAGTCGCGCGTAATAGACAAGTAATAAAAAGTTCAGAAGTCAGAAAAGAGGGTATCAGTAATTGACACAACGAAACAGAAAAGGCTATGCCCCAATGGTTGGTGTTTATCGAGTGAGGATGTTGGTGGGAGGACGAGGGTGGGTTTGGTTGTTGGAGGAAAGAGGTGTGCTGAAGGTTGGCGATCTGCAGGTGCTGTGGTGTGCTGTGGCCCCCAGTGCAAACTCCCTGTAATGGACTCCAGTGGGGCTCTTTTTGCACAACAGCAAGTGAGAAGCAGGTGAGGTCAAAGTCCACGAAATTGGTGCGCAATTTGAGTTTCTGAGGCAAGAAGATCCAGAGATCAAAGGTCTTAAGCAACTTCAATCATATCATTCTCAGGGCCTGGATCGGTCAAATTCAAGTAATGTTGGCAGTTGACAGGAGTTGTGCAGGCAGGTGGTGGCTCAAACAACCTGGACGAGAAGGTGAGGTGATGAGGTGATGTCCCGGGCTGGGCTAGCTGGGCTGGTCTGCACCTGGGCAATGGTCTCCGGGTGACAAGCACGAGGAGTTTATCATTCTGTTGTACGGATAATCTGCTTAGTGCCTGTGAGATGACTTGTTATAAAGTTAGCGGAGCAACATCCCGGAAAAAGTGTCCGTCGTACATGTGAAAGTTGCCTGTTTCATGCCACCTACCATATTGATCATCTTGGAAACTTTCTCTCCATTCACTCTGTGTTGATCATCAAAACGCTAGAGTCTAGACCAAAGCTGATGCCCACCCAATTTTAGCCCCCTGCCTCTCTTTCCACTTTCTCAACTTTCGTGCACTCGCAGCCTTCACTTGTATTGCACCATGCAGTCACAGAGCTAGGTAGACCTCCCTTGTTGGTTTGCCTCCAGCAGCCCACTTCTGCATCCTGCACTTGAGTACCAGCTGCTCAATCTTCCAGGTTGTAATTCACAACCGTATGAGCACAAGCTTGTGTCTGTCTGAAGATCTCATGATAGTAAGACATGATCTCTATTCCACCGTAGCTGGCATGGCATATCTACACAAGTGTTCGACTGACAATAGATAGCAACAAGATAAGTAGAGATATCCATACTGTTAGTCTTGCACATGTGATTGTGATTCCCGGTTAATCCCGTTTGGTGCACCATCTAACAATCCCACAGTCTCTTTGTCCTCTCCAAGCAGGTGAAGCTGCCCTTGACAATGCATTCAAAGTACTCCGTATCATGCAGCAAACCCGGCACTCGGCTCCCTCGCCAAACTCATCACTCAAAACATCGGCAGTCGCTTGGTGCTTACAACAATTGGCCTTCTTGCATACTTGTATGTAAGCAGTCGAAACTATGTGATGATTCTGTAGGTTTGATGTTTTAGAATTTTTTGCAAATGTCTCCATAATTAATTCGTTCTCCCACGTGTTCAATATCCTACAGTATATATCTTTTACTATATCAATGATGTCAGATATACCTACATAGAAAAGGAAGGAGATGGATTACATAACTTGTCCTGCATTCCGATCTTCTTCAACTCCAGCTCATCTGCAGGGTGTCCACAATGAGCCCCTCAAAACTTTGAGTCTTTGTAATAGGCGATGTTTGCAAGTCATATTGCAGACAACATGGTGAGTTTGTAGGACTGCATTTGGACAGTGTATTATTGATTGATGTAGGCCTTGCTACACAGTGCCTAGGTGTCAGCAAATGATCAAAACCAGCTGGATCAAACCTTGACTACTTAAGCTCATCTGTCGTTCTTAGAAATATTTAGATCATGTCTCTGGGTCTAGAATATCTGTTGTTTTTCAGAACCAGCTGGTTCTAGCATCTGCTCCCAGAAGATTTGTGCATATGAAAATATTGGTATGCTATTTGGTAGAATTCTTGGCTCAGTTTTGAGTTTGTTCATTCCAGGCAGAGATTAGCCGATAATTTGCATTACATGAGATGGCATGCTTGGCCACTTGGTGATCCTATTTCGTCAACAACAGGATAGCATTAGTGTTGGTATACTTGTATGGTAGCTCTACGGAGTAGCTCGACCTCGAATGCAGTGATCTTTGGTGACAGTGAGTAAGCCCAAATTGTGCTGAGAATCAAGAAGATTGGATGGTTTTCCTGGACAGCCAATCTCAGTAGGATGAGCCATCAAAACGCTAATTATTCAAAGTGGTCCATCGTTCTATAACGAAAGGACTCTGCTCTCATCATCAACCTTGGTAATCAGATCATGTCCTGACTCAGGAAATGCACGTGTGGGAGGAAGCCTTTAAGAAACTTTAGAACCTGAACAAGAATCAGCTCAAAACAAAGAGTTCATGAAGGTGAGTGCAATTGATGCCCAGTACCATGTTTCTTCATCCATAATTGTGGTAACAAAGTATATTCAGAGGTGTATCCTTTATATCATACCTTATACACAACTGGGTTAGGCCAGCTTCCCGGCCTGTTAATTACAGAGACGCTCTTGCCACAGGTCTGCCCTTATGTAATTCAACTCTGCCTCTTAGACCCAGTGTCTGACCGTAGACCGCTGAGAAACTCCCAGCCAACACATAACGTACAGCTCAATGGAGGCTGGCGGAAGTCATCGAAATCTCACGCCAGCCAGGTGCGGCGAGTCGGCAATGTTGTGACTAAGTACTAATTAAATCAATCCGTCATCCTGTCCAGATACAAGTTTCCGGCTCCTTCAGCTCAGCTTTGCCTTCATCTTGTGTTTCTCAGCACTGCTTAGTCCAGGCGTCTACCGTCTGCAAGCCTCGCACCCACTGAAAGCTCTTTTCGGTTTTGGTGTGCTTTACGTCCTGGTCGAGGTAAGCAAGCCCTTGATTCTTCAAGAGCAGGTACGTAGCACCGGAACCTAAGTTCAGAGTAGCATACATAAGCATACAAACGGTCGGCGAAAAGATGTGTTTCCTTGGCGGTTCAAATATCTCATTATTCATAGCACTTGACCAGTATCTACGTTGATTACTACTTCCCCGGGTCAGGCAGGACTCGTATCCTCTACCTCGACGACATAACCGCGGCCCATTGTCTCATGTATATACGATTCCGAATGCGACTTGAAACAGAGAGAAGCAAAGCACACTTTGCCAAACCTTCGGCCCACATCTACACAATCACAGCAAGACAGCGAACAGAAGCGGCCCAGCTCCAAGAAGCCCAATGACCCACATGCCCATTCCCGTCATCCCAACAAAAGCAGTCACGGCAGGCGGTGGTGCACCGGCAACTACCACGGTCGAGGTTCTGGCCGACGATGAGGGCCCCGTGGCGGAGGGCGCCCGGGTGCATCTGCCGTCGTCGTCGTCATCGTCATCATCTTCGTCGTAGGGTACGCCTACAGTCGTGCAGTATGGGGTGCCGCTGGCTGCGAGGCTGGAGGTGACGGAGCTGATCTTGGCGGAGTAGGACGGGTCGCTGAAGGAGATGAAGGTGGCGCAGGAGGTGCGTGCAGCACCGGGTGCGGTGGGGGTGGCGGGCGAGGAGGGCGCGGAAGGGAAAGAGGTGCCGGATGACGCAGAGGTCGTCGAAGTGGTGGAGGTGGTCGACGAGCCGGAGGTAGTAGAAGTAGTGGAGGTAGTAGAGGTGGTGGAGGTGGACGAGGTCTGGCGCGCCTTAACACCGGGGCGCCCATCGTCATCATCATCGTCATCGTCGTCGTCGTCGTCGTCGCCCGGGACAGGCTGAACGGAGACACTGGGAACGGGGACGATCGGAACCGAGACCGACACACTGGGCGGCACCGAGATGCCAGCTGGGGCTACTGCGCCGGCGACGCAGCATCCAACCAGGGCAGCTGCAGGGTCGTTGAAGGCGATGCCCGGACAAGTGTATCTGACGCCGCCGATGGTGGCCCCGTTGCGTCCGTCGTCATCATCGTCGTCGTCGTCGTTGACCAGGGTGCCGTCATCGTCGTCCTGGCGGGCTGCAAGGGCTGGCGAGATGGAACCGGGAAGAGCGGTGCCGCGGACCGTGGCAAGGAGCGCCGTAGAGAGGAGGAAGATTGTGTAAGGACTGGGCATTGTAGATAACTGAGTTCCAATTGTTTGAAGCGAGTGAAATGACAGAATCTTCTGCTTGGGAAGTCGGGGGGTCGTTCAGAGGCTTGGGACTATAGGTGAAAACCAGAAAGAGAGTTGGGTATCCGTAGTCAGGAGTGGCATTACAGCGTCCCTAGGTGCGTTCAAATATAATGATGCGGCAACAGGACTGAGGCTTTGGCCAACACTGACGAACAGGCCAACGAAGAGAGTCTAGCTGAAGCCTTGCTGGGCACCTGGGCCAAGCACTTTAACCTGGAAGAGAAGATTGGCGATCGACGTGAAGAGCTGAACAAATTTAAACTTCAGTGCTAGCAAGTAGGCGTTTCGACGCAGTGCTATCAAGTGTGCATCGTAGACTCAGAATTCCGGGGTGAGATGTTTGGTCTGGAGTTGTGGGTGGTCATGTTCTTGGCCTGTCTCCTCATCTGGGCACCCACCTGACCTGGCCCTACTCAGTACTCAAAGCTGCGCCACCGAGCCGTACCTGAGCTGCTAAGCCTGCTCGAACGTCGAAGCACTAAGGTGAAATCCTGATCTATAGTTCTTGGACTTTGCTTGAGTTCCAAAAAAAGCTCACTTAGGACTGAATGGCTGTTTAGGGCATATGTGCGCCTCTTTCGTCAATCTCATTGGAATATGTCACCAGAATCTTACGCAGGAAGTCTGGGATACATGGATGACTCTAGTGTTTATTCAGACTAGACCACTCATTCACATTGCTGCTAGCCTTGTTTTTTTTACTTTTTTTTTAAAAAAAAAATACTCACTCTGTTTTGAGCCTGGTGTTGTGCTGTGTTTTCCAAGTTTTTTCTGGAGTGATTTACGGAGTGACTGGAGTGCCTGTCATACGTCCACGGGTACAGTACTCACAACTCACTCAGATTCACGAAACTTCGCTATGAGATTAAGCTTGATTCCGATGAAGACAAGGTAGGTTCATAAGGTTGGAAAAGACTCAGGTAGGTAAAGCCTAAAGGTGGCAAAATCTGGGGAAATCTGGGCAAGATGGCCGTCGTCTTCATCAATAGAGTCTAGACCGCAAGCTTGGCCTAATACGTGACTGGCCTATACACCCGAGAAGATGATAGAGGACAAGTTCTCGGCAGCCCTCGTCCAGACACGTGCACACACCGTTCACTTGGGCTGCGGCTGCAAGCGTCAGAGCGGTTTCCCGACCGCCGCTCCAGAGTGAGAGTTCAAGCAGAAATCAGCTGAACAGATGGTATTTCCTAGACTAGTAGCTCCAAGAGGTAGGAGAGGCTGAATAGATTTATTTTAATTGATTTTGGGCTACTTGTAACGTTGGAAGCTAAACTAGAAGCACGCTCCGTCGAATTTGCTCTCCCGAGTCTATGTCAGGATAGATTGGGTTATGGTGCTACCGGCAGTGGAGCTGTTGATGGGCGCTTAAGATGAACACAACACTAGGATGAAAAGACTGTTTGGCTTACATATTAATGCTCAGGTGATAGATGCGGCTTCATTCTCCATCTTGGGAAAAGGTGAGCGTGATGAGTCTATGCCCGCAATGGACCGGTGCCCATGCGAGTCTTGTAAGTGCTACCAAGTCAGCGATGAACGAGGTGCAATTTCGAGGTGTTCTCGGGACCAATCTCACCACTGACTAGAAGCAGTTGAACAAGTTTGCATACGGCTTGCGAGTATCGGTGAAGGTAGGTATAGTCTGCAAACAAAGCAGGTTCGGTTGTCTCTGACCACAGACGCAATTTTGAACTGAATACTGTAGGAAAGTTTCAAATCCGGACCTCCATGGAGGCCAAGACTACAAAAGTTTATCTGCCACCACTTTGAATTCTTTCTCGGTGCAGTCACACCAAATAATAAGAACTTATAATTACTCAAGATAAAGATTTGGTACCTAAGCGATACGTGGAATTTTCTTCGAGCTCTTATCTCTATGATCATGTAAGACTATGTGCATGGTTAGCTCTACTGTGGGTGCGAGGCACTGTAGGACTGTGAGACGGCACATGTCCTTGAGTTTCTACTGGTGACCCATCCTGTGGTGCGTCAATCTTTGTATCCGTCGACAAGGACATTGAAAGCCTGAGTTGAAGGAACAAGGCTGAGGAGTCTTCACTGAAGCTTTGTCAATAGCAACTTCGGGGTCACGCCACTGTGGCTTCTCTCGTCCGAGCCGTCTCTCTTCGTTTTCGAAGCATTCTGACCGAGATCACACTGTGCTTGCAGCATGACCAACCCGTTCAGTCCCATAATCCATCTTCAGACGAAGAGATATCCTCCAGCCCACAGCAGCTTCGAGAGGTCAGCGTGCCTCTGCAGTCGGGCAGTGTAATACAAGGCCCCTTCAAAAGTGCCCCCCGCACACTAGGCCCTCTGCCCAGTGGAAGGACGTTAGCAAAAGAGATCGGATGTCTTGACAACTTATATTGAAACTGAAATGAGAGCGACGTTCCACAAAACAGTAGTATTCTGTAGAAGCGAAATAAAGCCAGGCAACAGTGGCGATGGAGATGGACCCTTTGGAGGAACAGTGCATTGGGGGGCCCCAGTGCAAATAAGCTGAGAGGGCTGGTGTCTTTACCCTACCCCAGGCAAAGGCACCGGGCCCCTGACGTCCCTCCCTTCTCAGGCAATGCCTTTCCATACCACAGCACAAAGAATGTCGCATTCTGAATCAAGGTTCTGGACCTACTGCGAATCCCGGTAGAAATTAGTAGTTTGAGTTCGATTCAACTCCTGGCTAAGTAAGACTTGTGTATGTGTGGTATCTGCAATGGACATATGACAGCAGCCTCTAGGTGCCAGTGGATCACAAGGAAGACGACCTCATTACGGCTAGTGAACAACTTCAAAGCGTCAAGAACGACCTGTCCACAGTCTATGTCGACAATTTAGATTCAGTATGTTATCACGAGAACGGAGCAGCACACACATCGACTTTGACATTCAAGTTGCATACAGCACATGAAAGAAACAAGGGCAAATCTTCAAACACAGACCAGACCACAATATACAAAACACGGGAGCCGAATGAGACCGGACCCACGGCATGAGGTATTTATACAATTACGCCTGTCTATTATGTATGCCGGCCGTAAGGAAACCAGAACTAAGTAATAGGTACACAAAAGCCACGCGAATCACCAAATCTGGGTCCAACCACCGTCCGCGAGGTGTATTGCGCTAGCGCCTGCATGCAGAACAGAAGTAAAGGTAGTCTCTCGAAGGAGAAGAAGTGGAAGTAGAACAAGAGAAAGCTCATGACTATCATGACGACGTCTCATCCTCGTTCTTGTCGCCAGCTGAAGATCCCAACGGCGAAGGGCTAGGCTTCGGCGCCGGGAAATTCTGCCAGTCCCCCTGGCGCTCGACAGGCGACCAGCCCGCGGCGCCAATGCTGCCAGCCACGAGGCCCGTCATCAGCATCGACGCGCCCAGCGCCGAGTTGGACCGGGACCTAATCGACCTAGACTGCTTCCTCGAGTCCGGAGTGGCAACGCCGCCGTTGCCGGGGTTGGTGCTGTTCCTGTTGGAGGTGAAGCTGTTCTCGCGTGACGGGGTACCGGGCATGTGAACAGAGTTGGAGCGGGAGTGCGAGGGGCTCTTGTACTTGGCGATGAAAGTCTCGCGCGGGTGCTTCATGGCGAACTTGAGATTGTTAATACGTCCACCCTTGAGCTTTCTCATGAAGGTGAGCTCGTCGCGGACGTCGGCGAAGGGGGCGGGGTAGTGTTCGAATTTCTCCTCGTCTTCGATGGTGAACTCGGGCACCTTCGACTTGCGCTTCAGCGACTCAGGCACCAGCTTCTCGCAAAGTGAGTCGGGAATGAGGCGAATGACGATGCCAATAGGGATGGACAGGAAACCGAGTAGGATGGCGGTTCCCCACATGATTCCGGTCTGGGGAGGGGATGCAATGTTAAAGGCCCTGCCACCAACAAAGATGATCAGGACTTGTCCACCACACATAATGGCGCTGATTCCAATGAAGAACCAGTTCTTGAAGAGACCCTCGAAGATGTTGAACTTGTTGTCAAGACGGCGATTGCTAGTACTTGTTAGTTCAGGGTTTCAAAGGTTACTGATGGGTGAGTATAACTTACTTCCACTGGTTAAAGATTTGCATCCACACAAAAGTGTTGAAAACCAGGGTTTGGATCTGATCGTCCGAAATGCCGTTCGGCCCGGGGAGAACAATTTCCTTGCCGTAGTAAATCATGAAGGTAATGGCAAGCTGGTAGATGGCCTGGCCGATGATCATCTTCCACATGGTGGTGGAGATCATAGAGGCGTTCCTGCGCTCTGGCTTGCGCTCCAACACGCTATCCTGTGGAGGGTCAGTCGCCAGCGCCAATGCAGCAAGTGTGTCCATGATGAGGTTGACCCAGAGCAGCTGCACAGCGGTAAGCACACTGGACTCAGATTCGCTGGAGACGGCAGACACAAAGGTCAGGACAACAGCGGTGATGTTGACAGTCAACTGGAACTGCAAGAACCGCTTGACGGCGTCGTTAACAGCGCGACCCCATTTCAGAGCCTTGACAATAGAGGCGAAGTTGTCGTCCATGAGAATGATAGCTGACGCTTCCTTGGCGACTTCGGTTCCGGCAATGCCCATCGAAAAGCCAACGTCGGCCAATTTCAAAGCAGGGGCGTCGTTCGTACCATCTCCAGTGACTGCCACAGTCTCTCCCCTGCCCTTCAGGAGACCGACCAGAGTGCGCTTGTCATCCGGACTGGATCGAGCCAGAACGTGCAGTCTTGGTAGGATTTCCTTTTGCTGCGACACATGCAAGTTGCGAAACTCAGGCCCCTCCATGATAATGGAGTCAGGCTGAAGGATACCACAATCCTTTGCGATCGCTTGGGCAGTGAGCTTGTTGTCGCCTGTAACCATACGAACCACAACGCCGGCCTTCTGGCAGTCCCTCACTGCCTCGCGGACACCTTCACGCAGAGGGTCCTTGATACCGACCATGCCGATGAACGTCATGTTGTTGAAGATGGAGTCAAACTCAACCTCGTCTTTTTCACCCTCGACGCGGCGTGCCTTCGCTGGAGGCCATTGCTCGAAGTCCTTCGAGACGATTCCAATCGTGCGCAAGGACTGAGTAGCGTAATGCTCAATGAGCTTGCTGACGGTCTCCTTGTGCTCTTGACCGAACGTGGTGACGGAGCAGTCCGACGAGGGATCCCGCAGCATCTCGGTACACTGTGCGATCACAATTTCGGAAGCACCCTTAACGTAGAGGCGTGCCCTGCCATTGTCTAGCTGAACCACAACACCCATGCACTTGCGACCAGAATCGAAAGGGATCAACTGCAGGATCTTGGCATTGGCGCGCTCCTCGGCGATAGGCTTCATGGCGAGAAACTCTTTGGCGAAGATAAGAAGAGCGGATTCGGTCTTCGATCCAATAAACGTCATCTGTCCATCAACCTCACCCTCGAAAGCCGTGGAGTTGAGAGTGATCGAGTCCTTCAGAAGAGCCCTAACCTCCGCGCCGAGCATCTTGGTGAACTCGGCGGCGCCGATGTCAGAGCTCTTAGATTCTGAAGCGGCCTCGCCATCGCGGGGCGGAGCGCCTCCGAATCTATGGGATGTGCTGATTGTGGCGGCCACAACCTGCATCTTGTTCTGGGTAAGTGTTCCCGTCTTGTCGGAGCAGATCGTTGTGGCATTGCCCATGACCTCACACGCTTTCAGATGTCTGACCAGATTATTGTCCTTCAGCATGCGAGTTGTCGCGAAAGCCAGAGCGAGTGTCACTGCGAGTGGCAATCCTTCCGGAACCGCCACCACGATGATAGTAACAACGACGATGAAGATGTTGAGGAACTCCTGTCCCTTCTCGGCCGGCGTCAAGGACCCTTGATTCTTGAGGTTGGCGAGAAACTTGATGAAGAGGACAATGAACAGCAGAAGACCCGCAGCACCACCCAGCTTGGCAATGTACTCGGCAATAACGTTGAGCTTCGACTGAAGTGGTGTCATCTCCGGGTCGTCGTTAAGAGCCATGAGAGTCTTGCCGTAACTGGAGTTGACGCCAACAGCCGTAGCCATGAAAGTGCCGACTCCCTCCATGACGCGAGCACCAGACTGAATGAAGGGGTCCATTTTGGCCAGATCATCTCCGTTCTCGATAGCGGCTACGACTTCGTCTGCTGGCCTTTTTCGAATGATGTCGGATTCGCCTGTTGCTTGCGACTCGTCACATTTGACGTTGAAGCCTTCGATCAGGATTCCGTCCACAGGGACCATGTCTCCTGGTTCCAAGTGAATGACCTCTCCAACGAGAATGTCAAAAACACTGAGCTCCACTGTCTTTCCGGATCGCACAACTTTGACATCCCGGCTTTGCTTCTTCTTGTTCAGCTTGGCGAACTGCCGTTCCTTTTGAAAGTCGTTCAAAGATCCAACAATCACAACAATCAGAATAGCGACGATGATGGCAACACCCTCGACCCACTCTACCGGGGCAGTGCCTGGAGCGTGGTATGTGCCGAATGTTTGGTACAGCCCAATGGCTAGAGACACAACCGCGGCAATGGAGAGAAGAATCAGGACTTTATCGTTGTATGTGATCCACATCAACTGGAGAAGACTCTTTCCTTTCTTTTCTGGGAGGGTGTTGTCTTTGTAGACGCGTTTCCTGTCGGCAAAGTGATCCTCGCGCTTGCTCTGTGGGTTTGTGCCGGTGGCTCGCAGTGGCGCAGACTCTGCACCCTCTGTTGCCAGCTTATCACCAGTGGCTTCCTCGAAAGTGACGCGCCCGTCAAGATGATTTTCGTCCATTCCCAACCCAGCATGGCGATCTGCGCGAAGTCCCTTTTCGATGCCCTTGAGTCCGCCAAGTTTGTAGAACGCTGCCAAGCTTTTTGGGTTAAACATCTTGGACAGCTGGCCAGGGCTGAAGGCGAAAGGGTTGTTTTCGACCTCGAAGTCGGCCTCGGTTCCCTTGTCGGGCTTGAGAGCATCAGGGTCGTTCATTATTTTGGCGCTGTCCAACTCTGCGGATAATCCCTTGGCATCTCCTGCCTCACTCTGGTACAGCGTGGTGGCACCCATATCGGTGGTCTGCATCGATGACCTCGGTCGCGAGCCGTCTGTTGAATCGACGCTGTTTTGTCTTGACCGATTTGCATCCTTTCCGGGGACGGCAAGGAAGTTGTCGGTCCTGGAGATGGGACTCGAAACATTGGGAGGGCTTGTAGGTCGACTCTTTGTGCTTTCGAAGGAGGCTTCTGTGGGCAGCGTGGGACGGGCATCCAGTCCGTCGGATGATTGTTGTGTTGTCCTTTGCGTCGAAGTCCAGCTCTGTGTTAAAGGGTCGACGACGGTGGTAGGGCTGGTGCCATCGTCCATAGTAATTGTTGGTGAGTGTGCGACGGGCCTGGGGACTCCAGCTCCGGTTCCGTCCTGTGTGGCATTATCTTGGGTATCTGGGTTGACATCGGTCGTGTCTATCGTGATAGTAGGGCTTCATGACTGGGTCAGCTTGGTCGCGTCTTGGACAATTGCTTGTTGAACTGGGTCCAAAACAACAGCACTTACGCTCTTGGTCTACCAGGGGCCATTTTGTGTGGATCAGGCGGCAGATACTGCCTCGCGCGTAGATATTGGCGTGGAAAAGATGCGAGTTGGCATTGCTCTTGGGGGCAAGATCAAGAGTTCGCCGAGAGTGTCAAGCGCAGGGCCGTAGGTGTAAGTAAAATCTTGGGAAATGCTTGTGTTTCCACCAGAAGGGGAGATGGGGTACTCTCTGGTTGTCGTGAACAAGGGTGGCATTCAAAAGTGGGTACCAAGAGTGGCAGTGCAAATACGCCAAGGCACTTGAGCACTGGAAGGGAAGCTGCCAGGGGTCCCGGCGACTGGGGTAGCGGCACGTACCTCCTTTACCCCTGCAGTCGCCGCTGATAATAATTGATACTTAGTACACTTTACACTTCCAGGTGGCAACGATGGCAGAATGGAAGAGGAAGACAATACACAAAATACTGCCTTGCCCTGCCGACATGCACACAGCTATCAATACATAACAGCCTTGCTTCAGCACACAATTCATGCGATCACGCTCATCAACACCGGTCAGACTGAGTTATGTAAATTCTATTAGTGCTCATCCGGAGTCATTCCAATGACTACTACTCCGTGCAGGCGGCCTCGCTGCGACTCACTACCGCCACTTCGAAGCTGCGCCTTGATGGACGAGCAAACCTCAACAAAGGCAAATATGGCCACGGAGGCCAACTAACGGACGCTTTGATGGGGGAACAGACACGCCTACCGGCAGTACACTTGGCATTGCCCCAAAGGCCTCCAAGATACTCATTCAAATCATCATCAGACACTGGACACTGGAGATTGGACCAGCGGCTGCGGGACCTCCTGCAACACACCACAGGGCCTTATTGAAACTTGTCGAGACTTAATCATCACCACTCTCCGTGAGATCATCCGCGAACGATCTGCATAATGCGTGCGGTCACAACATTAACTCGATCACGCTCTGCACAGCTCGATGCGCCTACTCTGCTGTCGACGTCGTCACTGCTGTCTTATTGGCCTCCTTCTTGCCGCCAAGGGCCCAGAGAACCAGGCCATGGCCTAGGGCTGCGACTCCTTCGAAGGCCATGGTAGCACAACTCCAGCCTAAAGTTAACGCCATCACCTGGGCCTCATCACCTATGATGAAAGCTGCTCTCCAGCTCCTGTCCCCCACCGCCCCATCGACTCCTTTGCGCTTCGTCGGCACCCGCGCCAACATGTCTGATGTTGGTCGTTCTTGACTCTTGACGTCGAATCGTTGTGCCTCGTCAAGTCATCGTCTCTCCACACGGCATCACAGGCCCGAACATGCCTAACCAGTGACCGCCGATCCTGACCGCCATGCCGCCCTCACCGTTATTACTCCTGGCGCACTCATCTCCGTGTCCGGTGGAGAATGTTTCTCGGCTCCGGGGGTCCGCAGTATATGCATTGGTGCCTCCGGTTTCTTGATCAAACTTATTCTTCACAATCGTCCAAGCTCACATGCATCCAACAGGCATTCCACCAGAAGTCATCCGGCCGGTGCCATTGAACAGACTTCTGCCTGTGTCCACTCCTTCGGAATCCTGGCGTTGCCCACTCAGTATTCCACATTATGTATTCAAGGCCCGGCTAGCGTTGGACACCTCTGTTCACACCCGACACTATTTTCTTGTCCATGCAGGACTGCCCGACTACTGTCCAGACCGTCGGACCGTGGGCCATTGGCGATCGCCGGGAGCATAATTTATTGGAGAAAGCGAACCATCTGGGCAGGCAAGCCTGGCCGGATTCTAGAAGCCTTCGGGCCTTCTACTGTCATCGTAGCCGCCAGCTCCCCAGCGGCTGTAGGCCCGCTTTTCTTCAGCATTCTCTCAAAAGTGGTTGACCGGCATGCCAAAACTGCCGGAGGTTGGATACGAATGTTTGAAGGGTGTTCATCCAAGTTTGAATCGTTTCTACAAACTCCTCTCGCAAACAATCTGGGTGGAGAATACCAGACACCCAGAGACCTTGGCATCTACGTACTGTACGCTCTTCCCCGAAACTCTTTTTCATATCTGTTACAGATCTTCTCTACCGCGGCTTCTGCCGCCCCAGACCGTCTGACTATACCGCCATCTCTCACACCACAGGCCAGGAAGATCTGCAGTGCACCTTATTACGCGTCTCTACTCTGTCAAGAGCGTAGATCCGTATGCTGATGATATTACATACTCCATGTGGTCGGCTTCTTCCGAGGACATTGAGTGCCACAAGTGGGCATTGACCGGCCACAAATCTACGACTCTGTCTACTGCTTGACTCGTGATGGGCTGACAGCATGGCAAAAGGACGACACGGACGCAGCTCCTGTCGACGACAACTGTATTGTACCTACCGTACACCGTACCCATATCTCCCTTCTCTGTGGAGAGGCGTTCAAAATGATATCTTGGCCTCATCAAACACCCTAATCGCCAAGGACTCGCTAGCAAGCTTTCGGGTATGCCCATCTTGGTATCTTGGGTCAAAAGCTTGGATTCTTGGAAACTGCTGGGTTGGCAGTGGCACCAGCTCATTTCGCGGGCCAAGACGCATACGCGCGGTCTTTTCCTTCTCGTCTATCTTCTTCTTTCTTGCTTTCTACAGCTTGTATTGTGAGCTAGCTCGATAGAGGATTGATGTCTCAATCAGCCGGTAGAATGAGGCTGTGCAGATGACTCTGGCTGCACCCGGCGTTCCAGTGGGCATCTGGTTGGTCACCCATTTCTCCCGACAGCTGCCTCAACCGGATGGATAGGACGGACATTGCACCGAAACCCCGGAGTGTGTGAGAGAGTTTCTCTCCTGATTTGTGGCAAGCGCTTCTACAATCTCTTCGACCATCGTGACTGTTCGAGGCCCTCGCGCTTGCGGCGAGACTTTGCAGGAGGCCTTTTACTTGCTGACACTCCACTTGGGCAGGCTGAGCAAGATGGCTGATGGCCTCTAGAACAATGTGGATTCCGCCATGGCAGATTATGGGAATGGGACCATCGTGAGCGGCACAGGCTGGGGGCTAGTGGCCCAAAGGACCAACCGATTGTGCCCAGGCTGGTCTGAACCAGCGCTTTATTTGAGGCTGTTGAGGCTGACAGGATTCCATCCCTCAAAATGATCGCTCCCACGGGCAGCTACTTTTACCCGAGAATCGGCATGTGTACTTTCACAAGAGCTCAAGTTCGATTCTGCGGTGATTGCGGATTAATCATTTACACTATCAGACGACGCTGTAATCAGCTGCTGAGCCCCCTCAAACATTACGACTACCCTTTCCGAATGACCAGGGCGGCATTTCGTCCCTCCGTCCAAACGACTTGCGCCCGGATGTATAGTTTGGCCCACGTAGCCCCCCAACGTGAACCCCTCCCGATCGCCCATCGTGCATGCGTACGCTTGTGGTGGCTGAGTTGTTGCTGATGTTGTGCTTCGCTCGCCTAGTGGGTGCGTACAGCATTTCTGCGTCGTGTTTGGGATCGTGGACGTTTCATAGAAGCCAAGCTGTTTGTGCTTCTACTCTCCTGCGGCGATTACTCACGCTGATACACAACTTCCATACCCCTCTTCTCTGTGAAGATGTAGCGTCTCTAGCGTGTTGCGACGTGTCAAGGTCTTGGATGTGGTGGTTTGTGGCGTGCGCCGATGACAACTTCGCACTTCGAGAGAGAAAGGGCCTGACAAAGCTGTCGTCGGGGAGCTGTGATGACCTGCGCCCCGGAACTTGCGTCTCGCTGCTGGCCGCGTGGAGTGGACATCGACGGTCGCCAGGGCTTGGCTTGTGATGCGATGCTGTCACTGCCACTGTGCCTGACGTGGGTTGACAGCTGTGTTCAGAGACATACATGGTACTCCGTAGATGTCACAGAATTTCGTAAGGGTCAATAGTACTCAATGCTCGTTGGCCAAAGGGGAGCCTGTTGCAAAGCACGGGCGAGAGCGAAAGGGATCGGATCCAGGGTGAAAGCCCAAAGATATATGCGAGTCTCCCTGGCGCTGCAACGAGACCAGACGGTGAGATTATAGTATGTTGCGATACTGCTTTTACTGGTGCGACGACATAGCGACAATGTGAGTGGCAAGCATTGCTGGCACCAAGTAGACTGTTCCATATGATGGCTACTTTTGATTTCCTGGGCAGCCGCTCGCTGTGTTTTCACATTGACCGCTTGAAGGATCGCGCCAGCATCCCAAGTTCACCTTCACTTGTGTCTTCTGGGAGTAGGCAGTCAATCGACAACCGTCCGCGGCATTATGGGTCCTCAGAGTATAGGAGAGGATGCGTAGGCTGTGCTAATCGGACATTGTATTCATACCTCACTTTTTCCCTAGTTGGCATGGCGTCTATCTCCTCGTGCAGTAGAATGAGCACGATCAATGCTTGGGAAGGCCGGGAGTTTTCATGCTGTCTTGATGAAGATTCGGTTTTCAACCGTGCCTTCACAATCACACAATAACAGTATAGGTAGGAGGTTAGCACATAGAAGATGGCTATCAACATCCCAGAAGCCCCACCGGTCCCTCAATATAGAGCCTATGAAACCCACCATCCACACTCTCCCGTCATGAACTCAGCCTACCTCCTCCCCAAATCAACCTCCCTCACCAACACCATGTCCCCATCCCCCTTCTCTCCTGCCTCAGTGCCCACTCCAGCCCAACGCCCAACGCCCAACCTTATAACCCCCCTCCAAAACCCCTCCACAACCCTCTCCCTTAGCCCCTCCCCCGTCTGCTTAAAGTCCGGGAAAGCATTCACCTCCAGCAACCACGCGCACCCGGCCGCATCCACCAGGAAGTCCAGGCCATATACCTCGAACGCCCACGGCATGGGCTGGAAATGCACCATCATCTCCCGCGCCGCGGCCTCAAACACATCGCCCGTGACCTCGCAGATCTGCGCGAAGACGTGCTCTTTGCCCTCCGCCGAGAGACGGCCGTCGTCGTCCGGGAGGTCCCAGAACGGCTGCACGGAGCCGACGTCTGCGCGGGGGCCTTGCAGGCATGTGTTGGTGAGGTGCGCGTCGAGGTAGTCCTGCTGTTGCTGCTGGTCGCCGTCGTCTTGTTGGCCGACAGAAGGCCGCGAGTAAGGCCGCGCAGCGAAAAGCGCCAGCATCTCGCGGCACACGTACACGCGCATGGCGCCCACACAGAGGACGTACGTGCGGATGTGGAACTTGCGGTTGTTGCAGGACGGGAGAAGCAGCGGCGGGTCGATGTACGGCTGCGCGACGAAGAAGCGCAGGTCGGAGGCGGTGATGTGTGCTTCGTCCAGGAGCTTCTTCTCCCCCACACCACCATCCTCATCCTCTTCGTCCTCGTCCTCGGAGTCGGACTCCACCTCCCACCCGTCAAAGATCCCCTGCAACTGCTCCATACTGCTAAACAGCCTTATTCCCTGACCACGATCCGACATCGACGGCTTGAGAATCCACCATTCCCTCTTGCCCTCTTCCTCTGTCTCGTCGTTGCGATCCAGGCTCGCACGGAGGTCAAACGCCTCGACGAGAGCGTCGTCCAGAAACTCAGCGTAGTCGACCTCGAACGCCTCGCCGCGCTTGACGTGCGAGCGCAGGATGGATTGTGGGTGCTTGGCGACCCAGTGGTCGACGGTGGAGGAGAGGAAGTGCTTGCGGATGAGGGCTTTGCGGATCACGTAGCTGTTGAGGAGGGTTGTTCCTGCGGGGCGGGCCATGGCTTCGGCGAAGGGGAGGGATTCGTAGGAGCGGATGTGGAGAATTTTGGCGGTAGACGGGAGGGTGGCAACGTCTGTAGTGGGAGGGAGGAGGACGAGGCGGGAGCTGGACAGGAGGGTGTGTAGAGCGGCGAGGATGATGGGTTGCACATAGGCGTCGTCGTAGTCGACTATGGCATAGATGGGGTCTTGTGGCGTTTGGTTTAAGGGTTCCTTGGTCCTGACTGGGAGGGAGGAGGTTGCTTCTGGCGTGTCCCTGGAACGATAAGGCCAACTGGTGAGAATCCGGTCTTGCACAAGGGGCTATAAACAGGGAGGGTGTGAAGGTGCATCGCTGTCTATATCTAGAATGCTGCTTCTATGGCTTCTTTGTCCATTATCCATTCTTCTACCGCGGCGATCTAGTATGGCACCTGGGAAGAGGTAGAGATGTATGTCCAACTCCCAAACCACAATGTTCGCGGTGTCCGGATCAGAATTACACTTACAGCTTCAGCTCCTTCTCATGCAGGTGTGGTGCAGCGTGCCAAAAGTTGGCCTTTAGCGGTGTGACACTGTGATGTGCTTGTCAGTAACAGCACCTCTGCGAAGAGCAACAGGACGATACTCACCTCGTGTTCCCCGCCGTAACTACCCTTCCATCCACACCCGGATGCGCCTCCTGCGTGGCCTTCATCACGTCACCCAACTGCGGCGCCCACTTGAAATGCCTATGCTCATGACCCCCTTGTCCCTTCCCGGTGCCCTCTGAATCATTCCCACTGCCTGCACCACCCTCAACCTCCCCCTCCCGTATCCTCTCCTCCTCCCTGTCCCCATCCTCGGCCCCAACCTCCACTGCCTCGAAGGCACTATTTCCCCGCGTCCAATAATTCTGCAGCAACGGCGCAAACAGCACCTTCCCGCCCTCACACGCCTCCACCAGCGGCACATTGACACTGTACAGATCCACGCTCCCATCCGCCGGCCAGTCACGCACAAGCGCCTCGATGACCCGCACACTATGCCTGCTCGCGGCGCTCACGACCTCCGGGTCATGGTTCCTGCTGAAGAACGCGTAGCTCAGCGCGACCGCCCGGGCCCGACACGCAGCCGCCTCGAGCGCGCCGCCGAGGGTCCCCGAGGACAGCGCGAAGACGGCCGTCGTGTTGCGCCCGTAGTTCGGCCCGGACACGACGAGGTCGACGGGGCCCCGCGAGGCGAAGAAGTGGTGCAGCCCGATGTGCACGCACGAGGCCGGCGTGCCGTCGACGAGGACCCATTCTTCGGTGGAGGCGGAGGGCGCGGGCCGCGCGTGCGTGGTGCCGTGGGAAGAGTCGTCTGCGGCGGCGGGGCCGAGGCCGGCCGGGTGAGAGGAGGAGGAGGAGGAGAGGGTGGGAGGGCGGTAGTAGGTCGGGGTGAGGGTCTGGCCGATCAGGTGGGCTTTGCCGATCCAGGAGCGCTGCGTGTGCGGGAGACATACGGAGACGGTGTGGCCTGCTTTTTGGAGCTCGAGGACCAAGGAGTGTACGTAGGGCGAGGAGTGTGGGGAAGGAGGCCCGTCGTCGTTGACTACGAGTATGTGCATGGTCGCGGTGGGTTTGAGGTGGCTAGGAGGGGTTGTGGTGTTGGTGTGGTGGTCTGGAGGTGTTGTGATTTGCAGAGTGGAAACACGAAATGATGTAGGAATTAACTGCGTATTCTCAGCTGTGCAAATCCAGAGTATTTACTCAGTGCCTCGTGTGACTGCTTGTCTGGAGCGTCGTCGTGAGTGTGAGGAGTGTAGTTTCGTGGTGGAGGTCAAGAACTAAAACGCGACGAGCTTGGAGGCAGGGTACGCAGTACATTGCCGAGGCCGGGCCGCTCTTGTCAAAGGCGTCATACCCGCCCAGTTTGACACCTAGTAATGCTTAGCTATCTACCTAGGTAGTCACTGGCCGTCTACATATGGTATTATACTACGTAGTTGCTTAATTGTACATAATGATCTGGTTCATGAGCATGCTGTACGGAGGCTGCACCTTGGATCGGTATGCCTCTGTCATAGAGACTAACGGCCAAGCTACATAACACCCAGAAGAAGCAAACATATCAAACACAGATACAGTATCACGACGCGAGACCCCGTTGACCCCATGCTGATGGGAGATTATCTACCAAAGGTTTACTATTCCTATTCCTGTGCATGATTTTCCATGACAAAGCTGACTCCAAGACTCCATGCCATTTCCATGCGAGTCGCCATTCTGTGAACCCATTGCCACGCGACCTGGAAACCAAAATATCCTGCGTTCCGCACCGTAGTACTGCAGAGATATGCAATGCAAACGTCCTGAGTCTGTCAAACTGGAAATTGCAAATACCGATATGCCATCGGACCATGTGAGCTCAAACCACGCTCCCTAGAAACCTTCCGTCCAACATGTAGAGATACCCCTTTCCTTTCTGGTCGTAAAGCGCAAATCGTCCCTGCTTGGGCACTATCGTCGTTCTTGCAATGCCCCAACCATGCATAGAACAATCCATAAAGTCGTGAGCTTCCATAAAGCCACGCCTTCTTGCAGTCAAAACAACTAACAATGGTGGTCCAAGTCTCGCCGTCAAAGTCAAAGCGACTCCAAAGGCAATGCTTGATCCATATGCTCGTAGTCCTATACCCAACAGGAACTTATGCCATGCTACTCAAGATGAAAGCACACACAAATCCTAACGCCAAACGCCAGCAGTGAGAAGCCAATCAAACGAACTTAGGAACCAACTAGGCCCTGACACGCTTGGGGGCGTCACTGGTGAGAGTCTCGCCGGAGCGCTTGCGGCTGGTGGGGCTGCTCGGGCTGTTCTTGGTACGACGCCAGCCGTCGAAGGGGCCACCACCGCTGCTGTTGCGCTTGCCCTTGGACTTGACAGGGGTGTGCTGATCCTGGATGAACTTCTTGGACGAGCGACGGGTCGCGCGCGAGGTAGAGGGAGGCGAGGCAGGAGCGTGCTTGGGAGCCATGGGAGTAGCGATCTTGCCCTCGGTGGTCTCCTTCTCTTTGTTGGTCTCCTCGGCGGTCTCCTCGGTTTCGGACTGGTTGGAAGTCTCGACCTCATCGACCTCATCGACCTTCTCGACCTTCTCGACCTTCTCGATCTCAGCCTTGGCGACGGCCTTCTTGGGGGTAGGTTGCTCGTCAAAGTCAATGTCGGTCTCCGCCTCCTCGTCGTCACCGCCGAAAACACCAGCCTCGGTGCTGGACTTGGCGGTAGCGCTGGGGAACAACAGGCGAGGCTGAACGGCAGCGCGGGAAGCAGCATCGACGTCGGTAAACTTGCGGAAAACCTTCTTGCCACGGCTGGAGTAACTGTCAGTTTATCGTTCCTTCCGCAGGGCTCAATTGATTCGTATCCACTTACAACACATAGAGCAAGCCATCCTCACGCTTCAAGTTGGCCTCGGCAGACTGCTTCTCGATTGCGGCCTTCTTATTGCGAGCGCTGCGGCGAACAGGCGCGGCAGAGGCGGCGATGCCATCCTTGCCGTAGAATGGGTTCTCAGCGCTGACGTCAGTCTTGGGAAGACGGTTCTCGGGATCGGTGAAGACCTCAATAGGCTCGTCATCGGACAGAATCTTGAAGTCGGCCGAGATGCTGTTCTTGCGGGTCTTGCGGACCTTCTTGACGGTCAAGGTGTCGTCCTCGGTGGTGTTGGGGAACAGGGTGCGGGCGATCTCGGCGACCTGCTTGCCATTCTGCTCGGAGTGGCCACGAGCGGCGGGAGTCTTGGACGGGGTAGGCAGGGGAGCGCGAGTGGCGCCAGGAACGGTGAAGGGGTCCTCCATCATCTGCGACTGGCCGAGCGCGGCGGCAGCGTCACGAATACTTTGGGCGGTAAGAGAACCTGAGACAGCGCGCGAAGCGGATATTGAAGCGGCAGTGGGCTGGCGCTTCTTCTGGGGTGACAGAGTCGCGGGAGGCGAGTTGAAATCTTCGGTGGAAGGCTGGTGCGATGGGCGCGATCGAGAGTGAGCGGTGCGGCTGTTGCGGGCGGCGCTGGTGTTGGCAAGAACGCGGGGTTGGGTCGATCGAGAGACGCGAGCAGACGAGTTGGGAGACGGGGTGCGGTTTTCGGCAGTGCGCGAAGAAATGCGCGCAGACTTGCGAGGAGCAGGAGAATAGGGCTCCCAGTTGTCTCCGAAGGTGCCGAGTCGAGGAGTTTGCGGAGTGTTGATGCGTCTGGAGGCGGGAGAACGAGATCGAGTTGGCGTGGTAGCCACGGGATAAGAGGTTGCAGACATCTCTCCGGAGGTAGAAATAATCCGTGAATAAAATGGCGGGGCAATCTGAATTGGGGTAGTGGCCTGGCGCGTGTTCAGATGGGCCTCAGATGCAGCTTCACCTGGAGCTTGAGCTGCGACGGTGAATGGAGCGACTCGACAATGACCACACTTGACCCGTTTGTCGCGGTTTTTAGTATAGGCGCTGACGAGAACGGAGAAGTATTACAACAAGAAAAATGAAGGAAATCCAGTTCCAGCAAATTTCTGTTCTCAGGTTGATTTGTGGTGGTGATCTGAGCTGCGAAGTTGAGGCAGATCAGATTGCTGGGAGTTGTGCGGTGGGAGTCGTCGCCTGGAGTTGAGGGAGGATGACTGGAAGAGGTGGAAGAAGGGATGAGCAGAAGCGGTCAGGGTTCAGGTCTGACCGGGGGACAAGGGCCACTTTATGAAAGCAAGGCCTAGCAATGCGAGGCTGGTGGATCCCAATTGAGATGTGGTTGGTAGATTGTCCAGTCGGAGAGGAGGCTCGAGTGGAGCTTTTGGCTTGGGATTGAGCAGTCCGGGCGGGGGACAGGCAATTGCTGGCAAAATAAAGAATAGTCAAAGCAGTAATGGGGAAGAAAGGGTGGATGAAGATAAGTGCAGTTACACGACAACAATAGGAGGTTGGTCGTTTGAATGGCAGCGTTGGTGATGATGGAGTTCCAAAGAATAGGTGGAAGTTGGTCGAAAGGTCTCATCAAACTGAAAATCGTGCAAGCAGGAAGACGACAATGATCAAGTCCAAACAAGTTGGCAGGGCAGGCGGGCAGGGTAGGGCATCATAGGGTGTACAAGGGGGGGCTGGCAACGACCTGCGCTGGTCTGGAAGCCAATCATTTAGCTGATCGGGATCCACTTTGGCTCCAACACGGAGCTGCCCAAGACTGGCCCAGCCCCACGCGACAGGTTCGCGTCCCTCAAACGCGTCTTGTTTGCTTCTCCAATTTCATGCAGGCGCTAAAGTTAAAATCAAAGTCAACAAACAGCATCATAGCACACACACCAATTTGCAACCCATGCTTGGGCCCTCAAACGACAAAGTGGCTCTGTGTCGCATTGAGCATTTGACAACTTAGAGAAAGAGAGAAAGGGTTCAACCCAATACCTGCCGCTACACACACATACAACATGGACCCAAACGAGGTTGACCCCTCGGAGCTATTCTCCTCACCCATCAAGCCCTCCGACCTACCCTCTAGATCAAAGACACCCATGACCCCAAAGACACCGACGCCAGCAGGCTCAGCATCCACCAAAGAAAAGCAACCCTTCGATGCCGAAGAAGTCCGCGCAGCCGCTCTCGCACGGGAGCTTGAAGGCGTGCGCAACATCAACGAGGCGATCGAGGGCGTCATCAGCACCCTAGAGCGCGCCAAAGGGAACATGGGCGTAAGTACCTGACCTGCTCTACCTTGCCTACCTCCTGATGCTAACACACCTCCTTCGAACACAACAGTCCGTTTCCCAAACAGTCACAAACGCCTCCACCCTCCTCAACACCTGGACCCGCATCCTCTCGCAGACAGAGCACAACCAACGCCTTCTCCTCAACAAAGACTGGGCCGGCGCCACCCGCGACCTCGAGGCCATCGAGGACGAAAAGGCCGCCGAGCAGCGCCGCGCCGCCGACGCCGACCGGCGACGTGAGGAGGCCCGTCGTGAGGCGCTCGAGCGCGAGCAGCTGCGGCTGGCGGCTGCGACGGCCGGGACGACGGCTACGGGGCGTGGGAGGGGTGGGACGGCACGGGGAGGTGTGAGGAGTGGGACGACCAGGGGGGTGTCGCGGGGAGTTGGGAGGGGTGCAGGATTTCTGAGGGGTGGTGCGAATACGTCCGGGCTGGGGAATACGAGCTCGGCGAGTGTGGGGAGCTCGAGCTCGTCAAGAGCTGGGTCACAGATTGGGAGAGGATTTGGGGCGGGAAGGACGGCGAGGGGGACGAGAGGGACTGGTGCCGGGGCTGGGAGAGGTGTGAGATGATGAACCATGTATGTGTGAGCATCATTTGGTCTTCTACCCTGATTTCGATGCGAGCTGTCGCGCATCCAATGATACCCCTTACTCAAATATGAGGCTATCGAGCCAGTGCCTGAAATGCTATGCCAACAAGTACCCTACGTAGGTACAGTCGTGATGCTTCCATCCGACACCAACCCAATCCACCATATTACGACGCCCCTTTAGGCTTGAAGAAAGCACTCAACTTCTGCATCCCCGCCGTATTAACCTTCTTCAGCCTCCTCACCCCCAAGCTCTCCCCAGCCTTCTTTCGCTTCTCCTCCTCCTCCTTCTTCCGCCGCTTCTCCGCCCGCATCTCATTCTCCTCGTCGTCCTCGCCCCCCCTTTTCCGCGAGTAGTCAGTCGCGGACCGCGCCAGCAGCGCCTCCTGCCGCAGCTTGCCCAGCTTCGCGACATAATCGTCCAGTGGCGTGAAGTCGACCAGCGCCTTGCTGTCTAGCAGCCTCTTCTTGAGCTCGGCGGCCATCGCTGGCGGTATGTAGCTCGAGCAGATGAAGTTGAACGCGATGCGCAGGCGCTGCAGCGCCACTACCTCGGCAGACGCTGTCATCACCGCTGCCAACTGCTCCCCGGTTCTACCACCAACATCCTCCTCGCTGCCATCCGCCACGCTCGTCGCAGCCGTCGACGCCTCAGATGCGCTCGTTGCCGTCGAGGCCTGCGATTCCTGCGACTCCGTTCCAGATCCTCCTCCTGTCTCAGAAGAAGCACTCGACGCCTCCGTCTTCAGTACCGGCACCGCACTCCTCTTGACCCCAACCACAGGCGCCTCCAGCGCCTTCCCCACAAATTTGTCCTCCAAGCTCCTCGGTAGGGCCCCATTCTCACTCACTCGCCTCGCCTTCTCCAGCACCGCTTGCAGCAGCTTGTCCTCGCTGAACCGGAACAGCTTGTCGTCGGGGCCGTCCGGGCCGGGAACGACGTCGCAGGCGGCGGCCATGCGAGTTTCGAAGGTGGTGCGCCATGTGGGCCAGCGGACGAGGGTGTCGCGCAGGTGGTTGGTGGGTTGCGGAGGAGTGTCTTCGTCGTCGTCGT
The DNA here is from genome assembly GCA_003671545.1 of Ophiognomonia clavigignenti-juglandacearum. Taxonomy (NCBI): domain Eukaryota; kingdom Fungi; phylum Ascomycota; class Sordariomycetes; order Diaporthales; family Gnomoniaceae; genus Ophiognomonia; species Ophiognomonia clavigignenti-juglandacearum. Next base: position 161,362 of record PYFS01001622.1, on the reverse strand, counting down.
TGTCGTCGTCGGAAGAAGGGGTGGTGGTGTTAAGAAGGCTTTCCAGGTGGTCGTCGCTGGCGAGGAACATGCGTTTTGTGGGGGAGGAGAATTGTGCTGCGAGGGCGGGGAGGGCGAGGAAGAGCGGGTCGATGGGGGTTGCGAGGTAGAGGTCTGCGCCTTTGGTTACTTGGGCTTCGAAGGTGGTGGCGGTGGTGGTGTCATCTTGGGTGTCGGCGAGGGTTGTAGCAGCATCCTCGATCAGCCAGCTCCGAGGTGTGGTTTTGGGGGCGGCGATCTTGAGGAACTCGTAGGCGCCGGTCTCGGGACATATCAGGTAGCGGGTGGGTTTTGAATAGCGCGGGTTTATGAGAGAGACGACGCGGGCTTGAGGTGTTGCATTGCTGGGGAGGATGAGGATCTTGGGCGGATTTGAGGAAGCGGCTGGCAAGGTGTATTTTGACTGTGAGGAGGAGGAGGTGATCTCTGGCTTGCTAGCCGCCTTTGCCCTCGTTCGAGTGGTTCGAGGCGCCATTGTCCGATTGTGTGTGTACCTGGACGAATTACAGCAATGAATATAAAATGCGTGTATCCAAAGTGCCAATCCAATGGAGTATTTCTTGTGTTATTCCAAAAGCGTGAGCATGCTTCAAGAGTTGTCTGGCTAGAAAAGTGACGAGTTGCAAGTACAGCACGGAGTACAGGTACATAGCTACAGCAGGGGTCTCAGGAGACGCGTTTTGTGATTTTACTTACGCGCTGAATTTCGCGACAGACTAGCCGCAGTACAAGGTACTTACTTGGTCGACTGAAAGTACCTAGCAGGCCTGAAAGCAGGAAGGCGCCCGGTGGCTGTGATCTTATTATAGGTGTACCTAGGTATGATCTGATCACAGCAATCCAAAGGAACTTGGGACAATTGCTTCTGGGTCGTTCGTCTTCAGGTTCGCTATACATCACCGATGTCGCGTCCGGTTTCCAAATGGTTGCGGTACTTAGGGACTGTACATATGTATTGCGTATTGTAGTTGACCTCCACTACGATACAGCCTGCTATTCTAATCCACCTGGGCATGAAACGCACTCAACTCAGTGTAATCTGCAATGCCTTTTAAGCTAGAAGAAGCTATTCGTGATACCCACAACAAGTCATCTGACCATTGGAAGGAAGTAGGGAGTAACTTGGTGGCGCATGAATTCCCATTTCCGCAGCGGGGTCGGAGTAGTTCGCACAAACGAATCGTGAACCGATCCTGCGCAGCACTTTAGCCATGCCCTGCCCTGTTCTGCCCTGTACTGCCCTGACAGCCTGATAGACGTGATTTTCCGGCATTGCATGCGGGAAAAGCCTTGGAAGGTTGCAGTGTGCCTGGTGGTAAGGTGGGCGATCATAACATCCTGAAGTTGTTTTCCCAACTCCAACTTTAGACTTCCCCAACTTGGAGCGTAGCATTCAACCAATCTGCTACACTTTGGAAGGCTAGTTGCCGCGCCAGTTTGTTTACATCGCCAGCCACTTTTTTAATTAAACACGCTCACGACGAAAAGCGTCAAACGTCACCACAAAGTACCCTTGCCAGCCTCGTTCCTGCAGACTTCCTTCTTCCCCGACGCGAAGCTGCGCCCACAATAACAGCCCTGTCAGTCACTGTCAGCGGGTACTTGCCGCTCCGCCGCGCAGCTGGTCCGTGGTCAAACTTTGGGAGATCAGCCCTGAATAATTGGCTGCTGCACGACACAAGAACCCACTGCAGTGCATCCATCGCCCGTTCCCAGGCTTCCTGTCCACTCACTTCGTCTCACTTTGTGCTCCTGCGGGACGCCAATCCGGGGAGCCAACCTTACCTGTTGTGATTGACAAACGACCCCACGAGAGATCGCGTCTGGCATCAGCTTGACCCGACCTGCCGCCCACACACACAATTCTGATCATGTCACAATGTGAGTGCCTGCTTCCATGCGGCGTACCCAACTTTAACTGCCCAGGTAATAGTAAAGTTTAAGTCAGGTCTCGACTGACTCAAGATTCATACAACAGCAAGAGCAGCAACAGCATCAGCAGGTCTCGAACAACAATGGCCGCCACGTTCCCCTAGAGAGGCCCTCCTCGGTACACCAAACGGGCGAAAACGATACGGAGAAATTATGGCCCGCCGCTCCTCTTCTCCCTCGCCCTCAAGACCCAGAACCATATCCAGCGATCTTGCCTCACGAGCCTCCAATATGGCGCTGGGCGATCCAATGGATGTCGACGACGACGATGATGAAGAAACCCTGCAGTTGAAGTTGGAGGAGATACAAGCACAATTAAGACTGAAAAAACTGAGGAAGGAGAAGGCCAGAGCAGCAGGAGGAATTGCAGGCTCTTTCACCAGCCAAACAGGTTCCTTCACCAGCCAGACTTCCGACATGGACCTCGACCGTAACTCCAGACCCAGCTCGGCTATGCCACCCCCGGGCCATAGGATAAAAGAAATCAGAAGGGCCGGTGAGCCTACGACACGACCACGATCACAACCACCACAACAACCAGTTGAGGTTCCCGCATCGCCAGTGAGGAAAGCTCAGCCGCCACCCAGCGATACTTCACCAAGCAGAATACTACTTGGAATCGACAAGGGATTGAAAGCCAAGGACATCTCCCTGAAAAGAGCACCGAGTTTCCGGAAAACGTCAGATGACACAGGTGGATCGCAAGCAGGAGGCTATCTACGCACTTCGAGGTCGTTTGACGAGAAGCAGAAGCCGCAGAGTTTCAGCGAAAGATTAAAAGCCGCTCGGGAGGAGGATAATGCCCGGGAACAGAAAAGGGCCCAGGCCTCACGGTCACGGAGTACGGCCTTCAATGTGGGCAGGCAGGAGATGGAGGACTACAAGACGAATGCCACGGAGATCATGGACGATCCCGAACCTATAGGGCGAGAATACACCCGGGATGAGATACTAGGCAAGGTGCCAGTCGACAAATCGAAAGCCGGAGTGCTCAAACGAAGCAACACAACCTCCAGTTCAAGGACGTCTTCATTCACTGGCGCCAGCAGATCGGGACAGGAGTCACCAGATCCTGCACAGCGACATGATTCTTTTACCTCTACAGCCTCCGAACCTCATCAAGCATCATCATCACCGTCCTTCGAACCATACTCGTGTTTCCACCTGAAGAAACGCATTTTACCACATCAAGTCGTCGCACGCGCGGTCTCCGGCAAGACTGCTTACTCCATTAAGGACCTCCTCCGTCAAGTCAAAGCCCCCGACTGGTCCCTCCCAGACGATGTCATTGACAGTGTTGTCTTCGCTGTGGTGGCTTCCAAAACCGACCCACGCCATCACAAGCCGCAGTACGACCCCGCGACTGGCAAGATGAAGCCCTCCGACCGAGGCAAATACATGATCATCACGCTCGTCGACCTCGAATACGAAATCGACCTCTTCCTCTTCAGCACAGGCTTTGAACGCTTCTGGAAGCTCTCCACCGGCACCGTGGTCGCCATCCTTAACCCAGACCTCATGCCACCGCCCCCTGGAAAAGCGGACACTGGCCGCTTCAGCCTAGCCATCAACTCCGACGCCGACACCATCCTCGAAATTGGCGTCGCCCGCGACCTGGGGTACTGCAAATCCGTCAAGGCCGACGGCAACCTGTGCAACTCGTGGGTCAACGCCCGCCGCACCAAGAACTGCGAGTTCCACACCAACACAGCGCTCGCCCGCACCCGCGGCGCGCGCCAGGAGCTCAACACCGGCAGCGGTTTCGGCAAAGAGGGTGTCGACTACAAGCGTAGCAAACTGGCGCGTTACCAATCCCGTGAGCAGCGAGAGGCCGCCGAGCGCCGCCATCGAGTCGCCGAAGCGCACGGGCAGCTGGACTTTGAATCGGGTAGCCGGTATTTTATTAGTCGCGGCGCCGGTGGCGGTGGGAACAACCTCAATCAGGAGGCAGAGGAATTCGCCGAGACGCGCGAACGCGCTGAGGGGCTGAAGCGCAGGCTCCTCGCCAAGGAGAAAGAGCGCGACATCGCAAAGCGTCTTGGTGAGATGGGCGGCAGCGGCATGGGCGGTGAGTACATGCGGCTCGCTGCGAGCTCCACGGAGCCCACGCGCACGACTACCGCCACACGCACGTCGCGCTTCGGCAACGGTCGCTCCAGCCGCACGACCAACATGGCACCGCCGACCGCTGCGCGCTTCAGCCCCGTGGTACCACGCATACCGCTCCCCGGCACGCACCACTACCAGCAGGAAGAGCAAGAGGAACGCAAGACGGACGCGCGGTCGCTCGGTCTGCTCGCGCCGCGAGGATTCGAGGCTAAGCTTTCCCTGTCGCCTATCAAGCGGAAGCGCCAGGATAGCTCGACCAATTCATCCTTCGACAGCACGGCATACGGAGGTTCGCAGCCCGGCCGCTCATCCGGAAAACCAACGACGTCGGCCTCGTCTCACGGCACCACCGCGGAAGGAGGCGGCGTCGCCCCACGCACATTCGGCTGGGGCACCACGCTCAAGGACAAGCTGGGCCGGATGCGCGACGGCGAGAAGCTCAACCTGAACCTGAACCAGCTGAGGCTCGGCCTGCAGCACCACGCGAAGAAGGACAGCACGAGCAGCGGCAGCACTGCCACAACGACGAGCGCGCTCCGCGATAAAGACCGCAGTCCTGTGCGGAAGAAGACGCGTTTCGTGACGGACAAGGGGATCCGCGAGGCGGGGAGGGACAGTCTGCCGCCGCAGAGCGCGGCTGGGGATAAGAATGTGCGGCCGAGCTCGATGGGACTCGGGCGGCGGAGGGGTGGGGAGGCGGTGCTTGATGATGATGATGATGAAGATATGGATGAGTTGATTATTGTGCGGTGATGCTGCATGTTGAGCATCTCTCCGTTCGACCAGGGTTGGACCAGTTGTATAAGTAAGCCCGGATGGAGGGCGCTGCCCGAGGGCATTTGTTTCTCTCCTTTGTCTCGCATTGGACACGCGCATGACTTGGTGTTTTTGGGTATGGCCTTTTTTTCCTGGCATTGTCAAACAAGCATTGCACACTACACACAGAAACAGGATAAATACAGGAATGGGGGCATCGGAAACGGAATTTGGGGAAGGGGGCCAACGGCATTGTATGGAATCGGTATGGGGAATTTCTCTCGGCTTCAAAGGATAGAAATAGGCAGGCAGGTATTACGAGGACACAGGCTACGATCAAACGACAGGTGTGGAATCAATGGAGAAGTGCTCAAGCAATGGACTTCGTACAGTATCCGTGGGCGTAGTGAATGCTCGTCTTTTGTAAAGCCTGTTCGTGAGGCCTTGGTGATTCTAGGCACCTCATCAGTGCCCTCACCATCTTTCCCCAGCGAACAGAGGGTGGACACAGCAGCGACATGGTGGGCATCGCTTGTTGTCTGATCCTATACTACCATGAGATAAGACGCTTGTTACGGTAGTCGAAGCCAAGACAAGGCAACGCTATTCTAAGTTCTCTTCCCCAGGTACGTATACTGCTTTTGTTACTCGACCCAGAGCATTCCATGCACACCGGATTCTTCTATTTCCACATACAATCTCGACTGAAGTCAGCTTGTATAACGCATCAGGTTAGTCCCGAGCGACATTCGCTTCCACCTCTTTCGGCTCGACCGTCGAGGTCGCCTTGTCCTCTACCACCGTCGCTTCGGCAAGAGTTTCACCGGCCGTGTCTGTTGTGCTCGTTAGCATGTTGATAATGTTGACATCCCATGGCGGAGGAAGATATCGTGCAAGATGGAGGACTTACTCGTCGCCAGCGTCTCTGTCTTTGTGTCCAACGGGTGGTTCTCCTTTGCCTTCTCATCCTCTTCATCCAGCTTCGCCTCGGCCTTCTCAACCTCCTGCGCGACCTTCGCCTCTTCTTCTCTGGCCTCCGCCTCAGTCTCAACTGGTTCCGCCTTGGCTAGTGGCTTTTCTTCCGTCGTGGTAGGCTCCTCTAATTCCTTCTTCACCTCAACAGCAGCAGTGTTAAGCGCAGGTCTCCCGTCCACCACCTTTTCGTCGGAAGCATCGTCCACCATCAAGTCATCAAACTCAGGATCAAGCGCCCATACGGTGACCGTAGAGGAGAAACTCAGCTTCGGCTTCTCCGCCACCGCAGACTTCGCCGGCGCAGCCGCAGCCGTTGGCGCCCTTCGCTGCGGACCACGAGCTCTACCCCGACGCGAATCTGACAACGGCGCCTTCTGCGCGGGCGGCTGGTCAGTCTTCTCTTCCTTGGCCTCCTCCTCTTCCGTCTTAGGTGCCTGAGGTCCAAGGCCAAGCTTCTTGTTCAGATCCGCCATGAAACCGGCTTGCAGCGCTGCTATCTTGCCGCCCGCGGGTCGGGCTGGGACCGCGGGCTTCGGCTTTGGCACGGGAACATCGCCTGATGCAGATTTCGCCGGGCGCGCGGGTACCTGCGGCTTTGGACGGTCCGGGATGACTGGTTTGGCCGACGTCTCCTCTGGTGACTTGGGCTTTGGCCGTTCCGGAATCACAGGCTTGTCCTTGTTGAGCGACGACTGTCGCTGAGGGCGTTCAGGAACCTCGGGCTTCTTGTCGACTGGCGAGGCTTCGTCCATCTGTGGACCGGACACTGTAGTCTCCAATTTCAAGCTGTCGGGCGTATCCTCCCACACATCGCGTGAAGGAAACCTGGGCTGTGTGGAGTTGGAACGACTCGCCTCTGGACTCCTTAGAGGATTCTGCTGTTGTTGGCTCCAAAGAGCCTGGCCGTTGTGATTATGGTGCGATTGTTGAGGGACATGGCTGGGCTTCTGGGTCCGCCAGAGAAACGCATCTGGGTGAGTGCCCTCCCGTTCCGCCAGCTCCTCTTGTTTTCTGGCAAATGCATGAGCCGGCGTCTCGGTCTGCTCCCGCGACGGAAACCTCTTGACATGCTCCTCCTCCTCGACATCAGGCGTGTTGACCTCGGCGGTGTAGTGCACACTATTAGGTGGCTCTTCCCAGATGTCACGGCTGGGGAACCGCTGCTTCATCTCCTTAATTTGGGCAGCTGTGAGGGTGTGCTTGCCATCCCCTTCCTCGTCCTCGGGGAACAAAGGCTCGTACTCCTCCACGTCCTCGAGCGGTGTCGAGCGCATGTCGTTGGTGTCCACTTTGTATATGCTGGTAGGACGACTAGTCGGGCGACTCCGGGGTGGCTCCATTTCGTAGTCACTTGCACGACGCTCGCGGGAGAGCTCGACGGCCGGGACCTGGTCGAAGCGGGGCATATTCTTCCGGACCTCATCCTCGGCGAGAATCGGTGCCCGGTAGTCGCTCTCGGGCTCGTCCTGGGGTGGGGCTGGCGTGGCCTCGTCACTGAACAAGACACTCCTCCTGTGGTTAGGTTCATCGATCACGATCACGTCGGGCTCCACGGCATGCTTCAACGAGGATCCATCCTGGGGTTTGGTGGACTGAGGCCGGGACGCGGCCGCACTGTAGGCCGCCCAGCCGGCCTGCTCGCTCGGGGTACCGACGTGTTCGCGCGATTCTGAACGCTTTGTTAGAGAGTCACCAAGGGCCGAGCCTGACTCGTACTTACCAACACCTCGACTATTCAGCTCCGATTCCCTCACCATCTTGTTCAGATCCTCACGGCTCATAGAGAAATTGGTAGCGCGATCGTGCTGATAGGTGTGGTGTTCCAACTTGAGGAGCTCAGGATGCTTCTCGTAGTATTCTTTCTCGAGTTTGTCTTCGGGCACAACATTGTGGCCATGAAGACCGTAGCTCCCAGGTGGCAGTCCTCTGGAGCTGGTCTTTCTCTTGTGGCTCGGTTTCGAGAGGTCGGCGCCAGGCGCAGGGGACGGGGCCTGAACGTCACCAGCATGTGCCAGCAAAGGCACATGCACACCAATTTCCGGGATGCCTCGCTCCTCGTCGTCCAGCTCGCTCTGCGACAGTTGGCTGGTGGTACTAGCCTTCTTCTTCAGACTGCGGGTGGTGGGCGACGGGACCTCGGCACTGGGCCTACCAATGCCAAAGGAGGCAGCCTTGTCCGAGTCGGTCCTGGTGACCTGCATTATGCGCTGCTTGGCACTCTGTGCTGGCAGAGCCGCCTTGGGAGCGTGGATCTTGAGGTTGTCGCCAATCGTGCGGGTTTGTGTGGGCGAGGTGCTTGGCTCGCGAGAAGAGAGCTGCTCTTCAAGAGCTGCGTACTCCATGCCCTCCTCGCCCACGACGGCCGGGAGCCCAGTGCTTCTGGATCTATCGATCGACTCGCCGTGGGACTGGGTACGGTCTTTCTTGGCGGGGATGCCACCACTCAATGGGGAGGGAGCATATCGATCTGGGTTGGGCGACACGCCGCGCTTGATCGGCCGTGGAGGCACCTTAGGCATCTCCGGGTGCAAATGATCCTGCCCATTTCTATTGGGTCGCGGAGGAATGACGGGAGTTTGCCCTGTTGTGCTCGACATTGTGTCTGAGAGTTTTGCGGTAGGATATGGAGCTTCGAAAGGTGGGGTGGCTGGTGCAGGGACTCGGGTCGACGCGGTCTGTAGTAGGAATATGCTAGTACAAGCGCTGGTGACCTATCTATGGATGCTCTGCTTGTGGGCTATATATGGACTCCTGCAAGACACCATTGTCAGTCAGATTGAAGGCCAAGATGCAGCGCAGTCTCCAGTGGAGAGGCATAGGTCGAAAGATAATGATTTGTTGGGGCATTCGCAAGATAAGTGACTGGATAGTGACAGTCTGGTGTCAAAGACAGGGGGGCATAGACGGTGACTTGGACATCCAATATAGCCACGTCCGACGCCAATGCTGCTCAACTGACAAAGAGCCAATGGCGGCAAGGTCTGCGGAAGTGCTGTTCGGATGCCATTGAAGCTGACAGAGGGGGCTTTGGCTTTGAAAATCCTAATTGCTGCCCAATTGACTCTTCAGCCACGGCGTCGCCGGGCGTATACTGTGCTGTGTATCTCTGGTGGGGCTTCCACTTCCGCCCATCTTCGTTTGCGAAAACAGGAGCGGTCAAGCTCGACGAGGCCAGCCACACGTGGAGCTTGGTCTGGTGGATCTGATGCCTCCAGGAGAGAATACCATCGTCTGTCCCGAGATTCTTGGGCAGTAGTGCTTTGTAGAGAATGCAATATGTTTGCAAAATTGCACTCACCTCGATAATAGTTGCTGCGGGAGGTGCGAGGCCTGGGTTGGCGTTTGCAAGCAGTATTGAGTCAAGTAAGGAGGTCATAGACTCTGGGGCCAAGAGAACGGTTATGAGATTTCGGCAATACAACAGCAAGATACCTCGAGCGAAGCAAAGAATGACAAGACACACGATGTTTTGCTGCCATCCATGCATGGTGACGGCGGGCTCCTACCCGCTTATAACCACTGAGCAATGGCCGCTAGGCTATTCGTCATTCACGGCTGAGCCTCGAGTTCTCCACCGGAAGCAGGGATCATCCTCTGCGAAGCTCAACGGCGCGGCATCCTCCTCCGGCCCAGTGCCCGGGAACAGGTCGAGTGACCTCCGTTCATGGCCCAGTGAGGCCGTGGTTCAAGTACCTTCTAATGTATCACTGCTGCATCGATTTAGCAGCAGTATCGTGTGATGCGGCTTTTACTGCTCTGGGCAAAGCTGTTTCCCAAGCTTCATTTACTGCATTGAACGAGTCGGAACTGATGGGCTGCTTCAATGGCCACCAGACCAAGCATGCTCATGTGCCCACTGTCTGGTAACCTCCAGGGCCCTGTCCCCCAAAAAGATGGTGTTTGAAGAGCCTGCATGCTACCAGACCCCTAACATCTTGATGAAGCTACACGACGATGAAGCTACACGACGGTAGCATCCAACACTTTGGGAGTACATTACCTGTCACGACCCCGCCGTGGAAACAATCTTTACCGGACCCCACCATGATACGCCTTCCAGAATGCGCTCATCAGTCCCACATATGAACTTCACTATCAAGTTTCAACGTCAGAATTTGCCATGCCTTTGAGTAACACTGATGGCTTCCCTACGGAACACCGAGACAGTCTAGAACGTTGAGGTTAGCATTTCCGCTAATGCACAGATCGATTCTCGATCTGAGCTGCTAACCGTCCTGGTTGGTCCGGAGCAGAACAGAGGCGCCAGCTCAGGCACAACCAAGGAAGCTATAACCCTACAACTGGAGAAAACTGCTGATCTACCTCAGGATCTCTTGTCCAACCCATTTCTCAATAGGAACCGAAAACTAGAAGAACGCCTGCGGAGTTGAAGCACTGCCCTCTTCATTGCCCTGCTTCTCTCCTGAGCACGTCAAATGTGTTCTGCACAGGCACATACATCATCGTGCACCTGCTCGCCTGTTTACAGTACTCACATGCAAAAAAGGTCCGCTGATCTCTCCCAGCTTGTGATCTCTTCAGAATAACGTTACGTAAAACCTCGATCCCAAAACCGTGCTGCTGCATCGCACCCAAAAGGTATTGCATCATGCTCGGCTTGGACCATGCGGGTGGAAGCGCCACGCGGTAACTGATGCACGTTTGGGATTGTATGGTATACTACAACTATGCGTTGATGAAGCCTCGTCGCTGTGCCAGAGCACATCAGTGAAGTCAAGCATCAGACGAAACGAGTCTTGCTGTGCTCCAGGGCTTGATATTTTAGCTGCCGTTCATACAACGGCGGCTTCATACCAGTACATCGGACGACCAGATTAGTCCACCTTGTGGACCTTATGCATAGCCTTGTGGTCCAAGGATAGACAGCCTATTGTAATAAATAATGTCGTATACCTTGGCGATTAGTCTCCTTCGTTCATGGAAGAAGTCACTCCAAAGTCTACACTGCAAATGCCTCTCTACGCACATCCAGTCACTGGGAACACACCTTGTGAAAGAGGATAATACACAGTAAATAACAGACCGGATACAATGAAGAAGCCGGTATTTGAGACCATATAGTTGACGCCATGCACCGAACCCGAGATGCACACAACCACGGCAAATCCTTCCCCATGCCCTGTCCACCTGATGGACAGGACATATTCAAGACTAGCCAACGCATTCTCTCTCTTTCCCTTTCGCTTCCGACGAATCCAGCAAAGAACACCTAGCCAAGCAACGAAAGCACTGTTTTTCGCCGCGCGGCTCCTCCGTCTCCGCAGGAGCCTTTTCGACAGCCTACACCCCCTATCAAATTCCCGCCAACGTAAACTCATGCTGTTTGGAATTCTCCACATCGCAACCTGCCTCTGACGAATGACTCGTCTACCATCGCCTCACAACCAGGTCGCACGCTCTGCCTCCAAGATCCCGCACATGTAGTAGCGAACAGCCGGGCAGGACCCCTCTCAGCTCAGCCTATCCTCCACCACCCCCTCATACAATCATCTGCGCGACGCCCGCGCCGCCCAGCGTCTTGGACCCGACAAACTGCTGGTGCTTGACCGCGGCCAGCAGATAGCACAGGGCGGTGAAGGTCAGCACGATGGCCTCGGCGATGAGCGACGTCGCGCGCGGGATGATGCTCAGCCACTGGATCAGGGCCATGACGCCGTACGCGGCGGCGCGCATGTAGTTGGTCGAGATCTTGCGCACGTAGGCGTCGAACGTGCTCGACGTCGGGCAGATGCGCAGGAGGAGCGGGATCTCGATGAAGACGATGACCATGGCGGAGGCGCTGGAGAGAGGGGGAAGAGATTAGTCTCCGGTGCTTGTTGTTTAAAGGGAGGGAAACAGGCGCCGCGGGGGCCGGAGGAACGGGAGGAGAAAAGCAGGGGAGCCTTACAGGAGAAGTGCGCAAAAGATGATGATGAAGATGTTGAAGGTGAAGATATTTGCAATACCGAGAGCAAAGCCGAGGATCATCGACAGCACTCCGAGCCTGTAATCACGTCCGGAAAGTCAGCCATTGTGGTCCTTCTTGCTTGTGTGCACGTTCTTCCGTCTTTGTTTCCTTCGAGCATCGTCGTCGGACTTGCAGCCGCGTTGTGTTCGCAAAGTGCTTTGCGCTCGTTCGGAAGTTGATTCGAGGAACACCGCATGTGCCAACGCAGGCGTAGTGTCCAAGGGGGAAGCTCACCATTGCCCGTAGATACCTATTTCCATATGTTAGCTACTCAGCTCAGACCAACGCCGATCACCGCAGCGCAGCGGGGCCGGCCATGCACCACTGAGAACGTACTGAAGTTCCTCGTCGCGAATTCCTCCTTCAACGTCATTTTGGGCGTGCTTTTGATTTGTATCTTCTTCGAGACCGCTTCTTTCTGTTGTGTGTGCGCGAGCGCACTCCGAGATGGCTTTTTGTACGTCCGCTAGGAAGGGAGAGGCGGGTTTCCGGTTGGGATGTGGACAGCTGACGATTGGCTTGGTCGCGATCTGTCCTTCGTTGGACTTGTCTCACTGCTTTCCTCTGCTCGGCTGGGTATGTGAAATGCTCGACTTCGCTGATTGTGTCCTTGGGAGTGATGGGCGAAATGTTGCTTTGGGAATTGGCTTTGTTGGCAATTGGGTGAATAAGTGAGTTGGCTGTTTCTTTTGTCTGTCACTTTGACGAAGTTGCCAGGGGTGGTCACTAACAACGAATGTTCTAAGCCTCCAGCTGCGCAAGCTCCCGGCTTACTAACGACACGCCTACCTAGGTAGGGTGTAGGCTATGTTGCAAAGCAGTCTAGCGAGCGGCAATCCGGAACAAGGGGTAAAGTTGAGGAACAGGGGTGCATGTAGTAAGATAGAGGGCCCATTCAGGGTCGTTTCAATGTTCCTAGCGGCCTTCTGTGGACCACCAGAAACAAATCCCAAACATTTGCTATTCGGACTGATCCAAACGGTTGCGCGCTCATTTTATACCTACGATGACTCGAAATGTCAAAATGAGAGAAGAGTCTTCTCCAGGCAGAAAAATAGTTCCTCGAGGCGCATGCTTTACGTAGACCTTGGTTACGTACCAGCGCTGACGCGGCCGTCGCCAGCCCCATTGAACATAAAAGACGTCGCTTCAACGCGGCAGTCTTTGTGAGGGACTCAACGTGTTCGTCAGAAGCCTTGTTCCTCCAAACTTTGGTGTACTGGCGCTCAACATCTAGAGAAATCACTGATTCTCCGGACCAAGGCATCTCACCTGCTCTGCAAAGGGTGTCAATTTTTAATTTTTTTTGCAAACACATACAGATAGATCACACGCAGGCCTTCTGTAGAGCCATAAAAGAATCATCAATCTGACAGTCAGCCCTGTTTCCGTGGGAGGCCGGGCATTGGACTCCACTGCTTCTGGTGACACACAGCCCGTTCGTTCAGTCAACCCTTCCAATGACCATGACCGCAATTCGCACATCGCTACTTCTAGAGCTCCAGCGATTCCCATCGATGCCTCCGACTTTTCCCTTTTCGCATAGTACCGTCTGCTGTTGCGCCGTGAGATTCTTTTGGTATTATCTCCTTTTCCTTCGACGCATTGGCTTGGTTCCTGAATGACTGCCATGTCTTTGCCGAATCCTCGATCCTCTTGGGTGCGACGACTTCGCCCTGAAGGGATTCTGGGAGCGTCACAGATGTATTGGAGGCTCGCACTTGAAGACAAGGCCACCGCGCGGGACCGTTCGGTACTGGGAGGCGCTTGACGCCTTGCTCGAGGCTCTTTCTCAGTCTATCGGCTCGTTGTGAAGACCACGTCCTGTCTGATGAGGATGAAGGCATCTCGGGGTGTGCTTCGGGGTCGTTTGTGGCGAGACGCGGGAAGGTTTGATGGTCCGCAGTATTGGGGACTGAGGGTCTGGGACCTTGTATCTTCACTATAAACGGTACTTGATCTTTCCACAGAGGGTCGGCGATGCTTGTCCTGGCGTCCGGCTCATCACAGTAATTGGTTCCTAGAAGCTCATTTCGGAAATGCCAGAGGGGGGCATATTGTGGGATGTCTTGAGTTTGAAGGAAGAGCACAAAGGTAGGAAGGTTGTCTTCGTTAAACCATTGGTTCTTAGCTTCGTCTGATGACCAGGGTATGTTCAAAGGCGGCGGAAAGTGGACGCCAACGAGTGAACGTTGACGACGGCCGTTTGCCTGGAGGCAATGGTCCTTGTAAGCCGTGAGATCTCTCTCGACATCCGGCCGGTGGTGTATGATGACTCGAGCGAAGTCATAATGTTCATGTATCAGCGCCACAGCCAGTGCGGTCCTTCGTCTACTATCCATCGCGTTCATTACCGCTCCGTTCTCAAGCAGCAGCTTAGCGACCTCAAGGCAGCCGTGGTGAGCTGCAACATGGAGAGCAGGGGATCCAGGAATGTCGGAGGCTCCATGAATCGGGTGCGTATTTGGAGATGCCCCAAGGGACAGAAGCCTTGCAGCGGTGTTCTCGCGACCGGGACTGCTGGCGGCCCAGATCAGAGCTTGACTTTTATGGAAGACGATGTTCTCCAGGTAGAGGTCATGGTTGAGGATGGCGTAAAGCCCAGGGGTGACCTGCAGAAAGCTGTTGAAATCTCGTCGGTTGTCGATATAACATGTTATCTCAAAGATGAGTTCGTGAGGCAGGCCTTTGAAGACCATCATCGTTATTGCACCTTTCTCCCCTGGGCTAATCGGAGTCGTATGGAGGAAGGAACAGATAGGAGGCCCAGCTCGTTTCTGAGTTGGGCGAGAAAATCAGCATGCTTTGGAGGGCCTCATGCATTGGAGGGCCTCATGCATTGGAGAGCATCATACTTCAACAGGGAGTAAGCTTGTGTTACGGCTGGAGGAACTGCTTGCCCAGTCGACGGCCTCGCTTGTCTGCAGGCGTAGTTGGTCGTTCTGACTTTCTGCCAGTGGGCAACCCTTATCAATTCACAAGCAACACTGCGTCAAGCCCGCAGGTTCTCGTTGTTGTAGAGCGACATGAGCATTCTTGATGACTGCACAGCTCGTACCAGGCCCGCGGGCAAGGGACCAAGGCTCCTGAGATACCGCGTCAGCTAGAAGGCACCATGACCTGCCCATCCTGCCTTTATTGCCCGGACTGGCTGTCGACCTCGGGCCTAACTATATCACTCATGATCAGCTAGCGCAGCGAACTCGACTGCAAAGGGAAATGCCAGCCTGCGTTACTGGTATAAGCATCGTCATCAGAAACACATAGCTATGTGGGAAAAACATCTGCTCTCGATTCCCGTAGTCTTGACGCAGAACAAAAGAGATCATCCTTCCTCCCTTTGCAAAACGAGGTCGTATGCATTCACGAAATGTCATCGGTCTTCTTTCCACACGACCTCATATTTCAACTTTTGCACCAACGCCGCTTCGACATCTCTTGACGTGCCTGACCTCCTCTCCATAGCCCCGCCGTTCTCCGCCCGTCTGTCTTCTCATCCTTCCTTCGTGAGGAAGGAGACGATAAGCTGCTTGCTGGCCATGCCGACCTCGGACAACTGCTGAGGGTATTTAGAAGATCAACTTGAAGATGTCGTGCGAGACGTAGAAGCTGCCGGTGCCGGGCTCCTGGACCAGGTGGAAAGTCTGGGCGAACTTGAAGGGCTGTGCCTCGTCGCCGTCGACCTAGAGGGGGGTGAAGAACAAATGTTAGAAATCATGATTTTCTTCCTCAGGGACACCACACAACAACAAGCCAGCTCCGGCTCCCCTTCCTGGCTGCGTCTCCCTGCCTGCGTGGGTAGGTGGCCAGGATGGGCAGGTAGCGACAGACTGTCTCGCGGGTCCCTTTGTATCTTCCTCCTGTCTGGTTAGGGACGGGAAAAGAAACGTACGACAATGTGACCGGTCACCTGTATGAGGACACCACTCTCGCCGAAGCCGGGCATGGGGTCGATGGTGGCGGTTTCGTGCTTGACGTTCTGGAAGGGAAGGCTCTATATCGCGTAGGCCAGCGTCAGTAAACAGGTCCTCATTGTCTCCCACATGACTGTGCTGCTGCCGGCACAAGTGCAGGGGCAAAGCAAGGGGAAATATCGCGCCCCGCGGCCCGCGCCCCCCCCCCCCCGGCCCCAGTTCCCGCCCCGGAGCAGCACCACCACATTCGGCCCCCATGAGGAAGTAACGGGCAGCATACCTTCAGCTTCTCCACAATGGCAGCCACACCCAGCACCGAAGCAGATTCGTAGGTGAGCATGCTCGTGTCGCGATACAGCGTAGCCAGGCCCTCGCGATTTGTGTCGAAGGTCTGGTAGTAGAAGGGCACGAACTGGGTCGCGATCTCCTGGAAGTTGGATGCCATCTTTTGCTGCGGTTGCGTTTGTTTCTCGTTGGGAGACCGAGTGCGAGGAGAAAGAAGGGAGGAAACCGGCGAGCTTGGTGTGGTGGTGGTGGTGGTGGTGGTGGTAAGTAGGTTGGAGCGGAGCAGGAGTTGTTGTTTATTAGCGAGGCAGGGCAAGGCGAGCAGCGGCGGCGGGGAAAAGATTCAAGCACCGCAGAAGGCTGCGAGCTCGGGTCAGTGCTGCTGTGGTGGGGTCAGGGCCAGTAACCCCTGTTCGCTTGGGCGCAACGAGTGCTTGGGCATGGAATTCATAGAAACCCGACAGCCTGGCACTGGGTGTTACTTTTGCAATAGACTGCCCCGAAGTAGAAAGCCTTGTTTACTAACATGCACACTAGATAGAACCCTTTGTGAAGTGTTAGACCACACCATGTCTCCACTGCAACCTGATTACTGTAGCTTGTATTGCAAATTAGATACTTCAGTTCTGCTGGCAGGTCGCTCTTTGGCTCACTTCACTTGATGTGATTCATTGGGCATAGATGCAGAACCGTAGACACATCATCCATTGTATCTGCAGCGTGAAGTTGCACATCTGACCCATTGGCTGGACAGGTATTGTACAATTGAAGGGCATCACGAAAACAAAGACATTGTGATGTTGAAACAATTCCCATTTTTATATTCCCACATAAAATCATGATGCATTTATGTAATAGAGAAGCACAACACCCGCTATCTCTACGCTCACAGCTAGTACACCTCAAGCACATACCTCCCCTCCTCCTTCAACCTCTCAATCTCCCTCCTCGAGTCCACCTTCTTCCCACCCTCGATGCCCGCCGCATGCACATCAATCGCCTCCTGCAGCACCGCCGTAACATCCGGCACGGGCCACGTCGGCCCACACAAATAAAAGCTCCCCTCCTCCTCAATGTACGCCTTCACAATCGCCTGCATACTCTCCCGCATGCGATCCTGGATGTAGATCTTCTGCGGCTGGTCGCGACTGAACGCCGCCCCCAGCAACGTAATCACCCCCGCGTCCACATACGCCTCCCACTCCTCGCCGTACAGGTACTCCTCGCGCTGGTGCCGCGAGCCCATGTACAGCAGGATCGCACCAATGTCCTTGCCCGCCGCCTTCTGCATCGCGCGGTACTGCACGAACGCGCGGAACGGCGCCAGCCCAGTGCCCAGGCCCGCCATGATCAGCGGCGCCGTGTCGCGCGTGGGCAGCTTCATCACGCTCGGCTTGACGGAGACCGTGACCGCGGCACCCGGCGCGAGCGTGGACAGGTAGCGGGTTGCCTGGCCCAGTCGCGTGCGGCCCTTGCTGTCGACCCAGTCGACGACGACGATCATCAGCGCGACGCTGTTCGGCGTGACGGCCTGCGCCGAGGCGATCGAGTACTCGCGGCGCTTGAGCGGGGCGACGAGTTTCGTGGCGAGGGTGGCGAACGGCGGGCGCGCCGAGGTGAACTCCGCGAGCACGTCGGCGTAGGTCGCCATGTCAACCTCGGAGCGGTGCTTGAAGTCCGCCGCGCCGGCGGCGCCGCCGAGCGCGGTGAGCTTCTGCTTCTCGAGGTCGTCGGTCGCGTACTCGGCGAGCTGCTCGTAGAAGCGCTTGGGGACCTTGCCAAGGATGTCGATGTTCTGCACGAGCGCCTGGTAGACGGTGCGGGTCTCGAGGCGCGAGGCGTCTTCGCGCGCGGGAACTTGCACGAGGTCGGTGGGATTGAGGTTGTAGAGAGCGATGAAGTCGAGGACTTGGGCCGGGTTGTTGTCGGCGTGGATGCCAAGGGCTTCGCCGATGTTGTAGGTGACGCCCGAGGTGCCGAGGTCGAACTCGATGTGGAAGATGTTGCGGTCGTAGGTGGTGGGCGTGAGGCGGCGGTTCTCCTTGACGTGGATGGTGGCGGTCTTGACGGGGAGATCCGGGCGGAGCGAGAGCTGCGTGCTATAGGCTTCCTTAAAGGCGAGCGCCTTGGCTGCAGACTCCCAGTTGGCGAGCTGGAGGTCTTCTTCGGGTTCTTCTTTCTCGAAGCCGACGAAGCTGGTGCTCTTGATGTTGCTGGCCAGCGTGGGAGGGGTATAGTCGGCTGGTAGCTCGGCCCAGGAGGCAGGGACCTCGATCTGGCGGAAGGCCTGGTTCAGAACATCGCGGCATTCTTGGAAGGTACCCTCGCGCGGCGCAGAAAGGTCCTTAACTGCGTCCACTGCGCCGTCAGGTCTGGCAACCTGTAGGAATGCCAGCTCCAGCAAAAGTCCCAGATTCGTTTCCAAAGCTGGAGAGTAGGAAGAATCCAGGATGAACAGCTGGGCAGACCTGTCGAAAGCGGTCTTTCTGATGGAAGGAGAAAGGCGCTTCTCGAGCTCGTCCTCTTTGAAGTTTGGCAGCCTCACAAGCAGCTTGCCACCAGACTTCAAACCCTTCACCACATCCACATCCTGCAAAATCTTCTCCTCGCCCACGTAGACGACATCCGCCTGGTCCACCGCATATGGCGCCTCGATAGTCTTCTTCGAGTTGCGGACATCCGTCCGAATAATACCGCCTTGAACCAAGTTGTCATGTGTCTCATGCACATACACATTGCTAGACGACTCCCGCGTAAAGAACTTGCTCACCACGGCCGGCGAGTTCACTGCAGGCGAGTTGTCGACGTCCCAGAAAGTGTACTGCTCCACCTGGCCCGGAAGCACGCTGCGGCTCGTCTGAATCGCGCCCGCGCCGTTCTTGCTGATCAGCTTCTGCACAATCGCACCAAAGCTCGCAGGCGACAGCGCCTCCGCCGCGGCGTACTTGACGTCCGTGACAACGGGGGCCTGGGCCCACTTGCTGGAGAAGGAGACGGCGGTGAGGACGTCTGAGTACAGGATCGACTGCACGGCCGCATCGTCGACCGCCGCGGCGGAGCGGACCTGGCCCAGCACCGCAACCTGCTGCACCGACGCCGGGAGCGCGTTCAGGAAGGCCTCCTCGACGAACGGCCGATATAGACGCACGCTGATTGCGCCGACCTTCTTGCCGTCGGCGGAAAGCTGCGAGACCACCTGGTTGGCGAGCTGTGCCTCGACGCTGCCAAAGACAACTAGCACGGTGTCGGCGTCCTCGTCGCCAAAGTACTCAAATGGCTTGTAGTCGGTGCCCAGCTCGCCGTTGAATGCGTTCAGCAAGTTGAGCACCTTGCCCGCAGCATCCACCTCCTCGCCGAGCCTCTGCACATGCTTACTCAAGCTCAGATACACCTCCTTGACTCCGACCTCGCCCAGCGCGTCAATGACCCGCAACGTCTCCCTCGACGTGCGAATCCCATCGTACACATGCAGCGTCGGCAGCACCCGCGCCATCAGTGTGGCCAACAGCGCCATGTGCTGCGCTTCGTACCCGCTCGCGCTCGCAATCAAGCCCAGTCCCAAGTCCTCGGCGAGCTGCAGCGCGGCCGCATACTCCGGCACCAGTGCGTCTGCATCAGCGCTGTACTCGACGGCGGGCACGTGCGCGACAAATGGGCTCGCTGCGCTGTACAGCAGACTGAGCTGGTCGAGCGCAGCGCGCAAGTGGCGCAGGCTCAGCGTCGGCGCAAGCAGCGTCTGCGGGCGGTGGCGCTTGGCAGCATCGAAGTCGGCGCTGAACATGTACCCCAGAGCGAAAGCGCCGGCGCCGCTGCGGGTCTGCAGCGGGTGCACGGTGGTCGGGTGCGGGCCGTGGATATTGGGGTGCGACGCGTCGGACCAGGCGCGAACGGCGGTGTCGAGGTCGAATGTGGGCGGAGAGTAGGAGAAGATCTTGTCGGAGAGCTTGTAGGCGACCTGCTGAACGAGGAGCTGGGCGGTAGCGTAGGTAGGGCCGGAAATGGAGGCGAGCGGCACCATTTGGCCGAGGGGGAGGGTGGTGGCGAGTTTGGTGAAGGCGGGTGCTGTTGGAGTATTGAGGACCTCGGCGGGGGAGGCTACCGCGCCCGACTCTTGCTGCTTGAGATGCATGGTGGTGGTTTGCAGCCCGTCACAGAACAGAACGTAAATCGGTGATCCGGAGGACCTTTTCAAAAGAGCGTGTCCGTCTTCCCTTTGCTTTGATAATGCAATGGAGACAGAGGGAAGGACTGTGTGCAACAATATGTACGCAGTGAGTGAATGAGAGACCTGAGGTATGCCTTGTCGTCCACCACTTTCACAAAAGTTTCACGATGTTCACACGTAAAGCAAGAGGGATGGATGGAGGACAAGATTTACGGATCGACGTTGTATATTAAAGCCATTGAGAGAAAAAAAAGATCCAAGGCCACCCACTAGCTCCCGGGTTCGGAGGCGTGGTCCCTTGCCGTTGCTACACCCAGCAGCAAAAAATGCCTGACACGCATACAAATTCATCTCTTCGTTGGTGAATATTGAAAGGCTTGGTAAGAGACAAGCACTTAGGTCGATGGCGTGATTGGGGCCTGGATTGCTGTGATTGGGCCGTTTTTGAATCGTTCGGCCTTCTCACGGCAAAAAGAGGAAGAAAGGTCGGAAGGCTGCGGCAGGATGTCGGTGTTGTGGGGCCGCCGGCTGGACCGAGCCGATAGACGACGAACGGTGAGAAATGGAAATGTCAGCAGCAGCAGCCGAACGGAGTGGTGATGATCACGACGTGATGAGGATTACCGCATTTAGAATCGCCCTGCTGTGGCATTCTTCAAACCAAATACTCTATTCTCGCTGTCCCGATACTGAGAGGTTTCGCACAAAGTACAGCAGGTCCCAGAGTGGGTCACTGCTCATGCAAGGCTACCAAACAAGGCAGCGAAAAGTTGAAATGGCCATTTCAGAAACATGAGTCAATTTCCTACCCTCAAAATAGCTGGCTGGCTGGTGAACAAGATCTCGGGAGAATATCCTTCGCCCGGGGTCAGACTTTTGAGTCCCAGTCATACCATACCTCTGGAAAACTCTCGGCATTCCATAGTGGCGCAGAGTACATACTTGTGGCGACATGTTGCAGCTGTACGGAGTAGTAAGCGAATGCAAAATCAAAGTGGTGAGAAACACACGCCCATTTTCACCTGACAACGTAAGCACTGTACAGAGTACGGAGTTCTTCGTTGGCATTTTCATCATTTCACAAACCTTGCTCTTTTCATACATACGGAGTACTGCACATATCAGACCCAAGTTGGCCACGGACAACCAGCATCCGGAGCAGCGATGCTATGTGTACTACCGGACAGTATGTGTCCATCCGCTTTCACAAAGCGTACAAGTTATCGACATGATCTGTATCTGCCGTGGCCAGTTGCTAATTAGTAAAAGACCGTCGTCCGCTACATTGCTTTGAAGTACTGTACTGTACAACATGAAGGTCCTCTCTGCTCCGTGATGA
The DNA here is from genome assembly GCA_003671545.1 of Ophiognomonia clavigignenti-juglandacearum. NCBI lineage: Eukaryota > Fungi > Ascomycota > Sordariomycetes > Diaporthales > Gnomoniaceae > Ophiognomonia > Ophiognomonia clavigignenti-juglandacearum. Next base: position 139,880 of record PYFS01001622.1, on the reverse strand, counting down.
TGTCCAAATAAGAATACTTTGGCAAACGTGGACGCGGGGGTCTGCAGATGCGGCTCCGCGGTGCCGGCGGAAGCTACCGAGAATGACTTCCCCGGATTTCGAGCAATGATGTGTGGCAATCTTGATGAATGCGTCATGGATTCTTGAAACCTCAGATGATAAAAATATGGCTGAAAATATCCTCCCTGACTAGGTATCTCAGTTACACAATCTCCTTAGGCTTTCCCAACACATTCTTATGATCCTTGTTTGTTCAAAATGAAAGGGACGTCGCATATGTGTTCGCTGCCAACACAATTCAGACAGCCAGGGGACCCCAGGATAGAAATGGCGCTAATGCACCCCACTAAACGAAAAAAGTCACAATAGACAGGGGTCAAGTTGCGCTCTTTTTGCTGGAATCAACACCAACCATCTGCGTGCAGTCGCCATCACCAGCGGACAGATTGGTCATGAGGGTACATATTAAGGATGGTATGGCTCGAATTATATGATCACAAATCCAAGTCTATAGAATGATCCAGAAAAGAACTTCGTTCGTTGGTTATTAGCATACATACATGCTATGCCGGTACATGACCTCCTGAGTTCTTGATTCACGAGGTTCACCAAGTCGCTCTTGCACTTTAGCTTGCTTTGTCAATATCAAAAAAACGTCTCCGTCACTCTCCCTAAATTACTTCAACTCAACACCACCTCACCCACAGCATCGTGTCTCGGAGGGAAGCGTGAGACAACCCTCGCACATTTAATCTACCCGGCAGAAGCGACAACCACCAAACGGACCTGTTGTGCGACGGTACCACTTCATTGCCCCACCACAGCATCACCTGTCTTCTCAACGCAAAGCGACAATCTCACCAACCCGGCGGCCGGTCGAGAGCACCCCACGGCACCATTATCTGACTGCTCGGTACCGTGTCTCACCAAACGCACCAAGTCGCCAGTCACCTGTCACCAGTCACCATGGCCGTCCCCCCTGATCGCGACCGGACGCCTTCGGAACTGGGTCTCACAACGGCCATGGGCAGGCCTTCGCCGCTACAGATACATGCTGCAGCATTCGACGGCGAATACGTGATAACTTCCTTCCTCGTCTCCAATCTGCACTGTCCCACCTGTGTCTCAGCCATCAAAAACGAACTAAAGGCTTCCTACCGCCACCAGATACGATGGGTGTCACCAAACATCGTCACCTCCGTCGTCACCGTGGAACACAGACCTGAAGTCCCTATCAAGAACATGGCAGAAATTCTGACCGCCGCCGGCTACGAGGTCTCTGGTGTTTCTTCTTCCGGAGCTGACCACGACGACGTGTCGTCTCAGATTAACGACAATTCTCAGCCCAGTCACCACAATGCCCCCGGTCCATCACCTCCAGCCCGCCCGACGGCTTTCCGGGCTCTGTCGACATGGTTCTCCGGTGGGGAGAGTGCCGAGGAAGAAGCAGCCAGGATTCACTTGATGCACTGCGAGCAGTGCCGTACCCTTCAGCGACACCAAGATCCGCTTCCCAAGAACGCCGACATACCTTCTTCCAGTGCCCCGACCCAGGGAATCGCCCCAGAATCTTCTTCATCCACATGGCCTCCCACATCAAACCCCGATCCGCACTCAAATATATCGAAGACCCCTCAAATGGCTTCGTTGACCTCAGTCAGCTCGCACCCTAGCAGTGAGGAGCCAGACAGGCTATGGCGGGCAACCCTTTCCATCGAAGGCATGACCTGCGCCAACTGTGTAAACGGGGTCAAGCGTGCACTCGACAAGGCCGACTACTCCCAGTGTTCCGTCAACTTGATATCCAACAGTGCGACGGTGGACTTCCGCGCTTCCCAACCCAATGGGATGGTTGCCCAGGCTATAGAAGATATCGAAGACCTAGGCTACGGAGCATCGTTGGTGAAGGTAGACCCTCTTGAGGAGAAGGTTACGACCAACCACAGAACTGTCGAAGTTGCCTTGAAAGGAATGTACTGTCCACACTGCCCTGACAGGATCGCCAAGAGTCTCGAGGGATTCAGGCGATATATCGACATCATTGCCCTGCCGACCACAGCCAGACCCATCATCAAGTTCACATACATCCCAGACGCTCCTGAATTCACCATCCGGCAGATACTGGCAGCTATTCAGGCTAGTGACCAGTCTCTGGAAGCATCTATCTATCATCCACCAAGTCTGGAGGAACGATCTCGCCTGGCCCAACACAAGCATCAGCGCGCATTGCTATATCGAGCAGTGGGAACCTTCATCGTGGCCATACCGACCTTCATCATTGGTATCGTCTACATGTCCCTAGTGCCAGATCCCGACGCCAATAAAGATTACCTCATGGATCCTTGGGTGTCCGGCATCACCCGGGGTCAGATCGCCTTGTTCGTCCTATCGACACCAGTGTATTTTTTCACAGCCGATGTATTCCACCGCCGAGCCATCAAGGAGATCGCCAATTTGTGGCGGAGGGGAAGCAGGGTGCCTATACTGCGACGCTTCTATCGATTCGGCAGCATGAACACACTCATGTCTCTAGGTACTACCATTGCATACGTCTCCTCGATCGCACAACTCATCGCTGCCGGCGTGTACCATCCCGACCGAATCGAAGACACGGAATTTTATTTTGACTCAGTCGTGTTCCTGACCTTGTTCCTGCTGGTCGGAAGGTGGATAGAGGCGTACAGCAAGGCTAAGACAGGAGACGCGGTAACAGCACTTGGCAAGCTTCGTCCCACAGAAGCGATTCTCGTTGAACGAACGGCAAATGGCAATGGGAAGGACACCGAAATCAAGGCCGACCTGCTGGAATTTGGAGACATTGTTCGCATACGACATGGAGCGTCGCCTCCTGCTGATGCTACCGTGGTGGATGGACAGACGAATTTTGATGAATCCAGCCTGACCGGAGAGTCTCGACTTATCAACAAGGGCCCAGAGGACATTGTCTTTGCGGGTACTGTCAACAAGGGCGACCCGATCACGGCACGAATTACCGGCGCAGCGGGTACGTCCATGTTGGACCAGATTGTGGAAGTTGTCAGAGAGGGTCAAACCAAACGGGCTCCCATGGAACAGTACGCAGATGTTCTGACCACTTACTTTGTTCCGGTGGTCACCCTGATCGCCATCCTTACCTGGCTCATTTGGATGATCTTGGGCCTCAGTGGCGCTATTCCGGAAAGCTATCTTGATGTCACATCCGGTGGCTGGGTAGCATTTGCTCTGCAATTCGCCATCTCTGTCTTCGTGGTCGCTTGCCCCTGCGGTCTAGGCTTGGCCGCTCCCACGGCCATCTTTGTCGGTGGAGGACTCGCAGCGCAGCACGGTATTCTTGTCAAAGGAGGCGGCGAGGCCTTCCAAAAGGCGAGCGCCATAGACTGCGTCGTCTTGGACAAGACTGGAACGCTGACCGAGGGTGGACAACCGACGGTCACAGATCATCAGTTCTTCCCTGAAGGCATGGAACAAGGCAGAGATGAATTGCATGTGCTGTCATTCTTGAAAGGGGTCGAGGAGGGCACCAGTCACCCCATTGCCAAAGCTATTGTGGCTTTTTGCGAGGACAAGACCAAGGACGTCGAGCTTGACAGGGACGTTATGGATAAGGCCACCGTTCGTGAGATTCCCGGCCAGGGAATGAGCGCCTCGACTGGTGGACGCGACGTCGAGTTTGAAATACTTGTGGGCAATGAGAACCTGCTCGCCGATAACCAATGCCTAGTCTCGGACGCGGCCCTCCAAACGATGCACCAGTGGAAGGGCCAGGCCAAGTCGGTAGCATTAGTTGCTGTTCGACACAGGCAAGGCCCAGACATGAATGCAGGGGGTCTGTACTACCTGGCTGCGATCTTTGCCATCTCCGACCGCATCCGCCCAGAAGCCCCAGCAGTCGTCGCCACCCTTCGATCCCGAGGCACGCAAGTCTGGATGCTCTCCGGCGACAATCAAACCACTGCTGAAGCCGTCGCAGCCCTGGTCAACATTCCCGTGGAGAACGTCATCTCGGGCGTGCTTCCCACGCAGAAGGCCAGAGAGATCCAACGCCTGCAGCACATGCTCAAGTCCGGCGGGGTACAGCTGTACTACGGAGATAACCACAAGCGCGCCACCGTCGCCATGGTCGGCGACGGCATCAACGACTCGCCTGCGCTCACGCAAGCCGACGTCGGCATCGCCATCGGCTCGGGATCTGACGTGGCTATCAGTTCCGCGGCCTTTGTGCTTGTCAAGTCCGACCTATGGAGTCTCGTCACGCTACTGGACCTCTCGCAGGCCGTGTTTTGCCGTGTCAAAGTCAATTTTGCCTGGGCGCTCGTGTACAACATGCTCGCCGTGCCAATCGCGGCCGGCGTGCTGATGCCGATCGTAGTGAACGGCAACCATGTGCGGCTGGACCCCGTTTGGGCGTCCCTGGCGATGGCGCTGAGCAGTATCTCGGTAGTCTTGAGCTCATTGGCGCTGCGGAGCGGCATTCCGTGGCTGGGGTTCCGCGAGGGAAAGCGGGTGTCTTAGGAGAGGCCTCGGAACGACGGTGTAGCGTGTACTCTGTATATTTGGTGATGAAAGCTGTTGTTTGGGGTAGAGTGCGTGGCATTGGCCATAAGCACATGGGTGTGCTCCCACTTTCGTTTCTTTTTATTTGGCATTTCAGTGGTTGCATCATGGTTATACCCCGAGCGGAGTGTGGTAGCAGAGGCACAAAGGATACTTGTGTACTTGGTTTTGTATAGTCGCATGGATTAGTGGACTACAGCGTGTGTATCTTGTCGTGTGCAGGAGATAGCTAGAAATGTACATGTGTATAGATGCAAGTCCAGTGGGATCAGAAGCTGCCTACGTCTTCTGCTCGAGCAGGCATGTCCTGCTTGATAGCGACGTTTGGCAACACCAGCGTGTGTGAACAACAGGGAGACATGGAAGAAGTCGAGTACATGCCTGCTGAAAGGCTTGCTTACTTTTGTCATTTATCTTGGCTTAATATATGAAGTCGACATTACTCCCATCTTCATTCAACGTCATACAGCATTACACCATCCGAGCTCAGAAGGCCTCGCGGGATCCCTTCTAGTCTCATTCTGAGGCATCTTGCAACCAACGCACTTAGACAACCTCGCCAGCCTTCTCTAGACTAGCAGTCTCCGCATGTGCAACGTTGTTCTTCTCAGTGAAGCCCTGCTTGGCAGCAAAGGTGTCATGGGGCGTCCACTTGGCCGACGTCCGCGGCGTAGTCTCCTCCAGCATGGCATCGACCTGCTCGAGCGTCAAACCCTTAGTCTCAGGAACCAGCAAGTACGCGTACACGAAGCAGCACGCGCACAGCGAGCCCCAGACCCAGAAGACCTTGGGGCCGAGGTTCGCCTTGTCGACGTCGACCATGTACGGGGTGATGATGGCGATGATGCAGTTCCACAGCCAGTTGCTCGCGGTGGAGAGGCCGACGCCGCGGGAGCGGATCTGCAGCGGGAAGACCTCGCCGACGAGGACCCACGCGACGGGGCCCCAGGTGGTGGCGAAGAAGGAGATGTAGATGCAGATGAAGGCGATCATGGCGGCAGTGGCGGGCGCCGAGTCGGTGATGGTGCCGATAATGGCGACGATGAACTGGCAGACGACCATGCCGAGAGCGCCCCAGATCATGAGCGGCCGGCGGCCGAAGCGCTCGACGGTCCAGAAGGAGATCGGGGTCGAGACGACGTTGACGATGGTGGTGATCATGGAGATGAGGAAGGCGTTCTGGATGGTGCCCAGGTCTTGGAAGAAGGTCGTGCCGAAGTAGAAGACGAAGTTGACGCCCGTCCATTGCTGCATCATTTGGCTAGGGGGCAAGTTAGCATGATGCGATAAGTCTGAGGAAGTGAGAGGAGAGGGGGAGACATACAGTGAGGTACCCAAGATGGTGCGGCGGAGGTTGGACTCGGCCTTCCAGATGGAGCCGGAGAAGCAGGCGGCCCAGCTGCCAAAGTAGCCGGTCTGGGGGATCAGAGCAAGCTCGTACTCGTGGTTGGCGATGATCTCGGAAAGCTCATCCTGGATATATGCGTTCTCGACGGGGTGTCCACGAAGCTTGGAGAGCACACCGGCGGCTTGGCTACACAAGAGGGCGTCAGTACATGATACACCAAAGAGCCAAAGATCTGCGGCACTTACTCAAGCTTGCCCTTCTTGACGTAGTAACGGGGGCTCTCAGGCAGAAGGAACAAGCCAATAGCGAGGGTTCCGCCCCACACCAGCTGCAGAGCAATGGGAATCCGGTACGAGGTGGCGTCGGTGCGGCCCTCGGTCGCGTACGTGCAGACGGAGGCCAGCATGAGGCCGATGGTGACGAAGAACTGGTAGCCGGACACGATGGCGCCGCGGACCTTGCGGGGCGCGATCTCGGACATGTACAGGATGAGCACGGCGGACACGAAACCGACGCCCAGACCGGCGACGAGACGGCCGGCGACGATCATGCCCAGGTTCTGAACGGCGACCTGGACGGCGACGCCGACGGAGAAGATGCCACAGCCCGAGATGATGGTGGGGCGCCGGCCGATCCAGTCGGCGATGTCACCGGCGATGATGGCTCCGAAGCTGTTGGGCAGGTTAGCACTGCCTGTTGGATGACTGGATCGAGGACTCGGGGGGATGATGAGTTACGTACAAAGTACCGACAGACAGGATAGAGGTGATCAAGGACTTGTTGGATGCGGTGAGAGCCTCAGCGTCTTGGCCCTCGATCAACTTGTAGAAGGTCGACATGCCCATGACACCTGAAATGTAACCAGAGTCATAACCAAAGAAGATACCACCAAAGGCGGCGAAGGCACACAGGAAGTATGCTATGGATGGGCATGTTAGCAGACAGTCCGTGAATATCTCTCCAAGGGAAAAACATACCCTTCATGGTGACGGGGGCTTCCACGCGGGTAACATCGCCCGGAGTGGTGGCGGGAATCGCACCACCAGCCATACTGACGGATGGGAAGCGATCAGTTTAGAGAGGCAAATAGGGAGAAGAGGTTCAAGGCCAAAGGGAAATGCCAAGACCAGGTATCTTCGAAAGATGATCGTAGATAGGTGAGTGAGTGAGAGCAGGAGAGCAAGATCGACGAACGACTTTCTCGGGGGGGAAAGCCCTCACTTTTTGTACACTTTCCGCAGGAAGGGCCATCACGAATCTGTCTCAACGGGCTTCCATCTCCGACAAGTGGATATGGTACAGTGTGCAAAGCCCCCCGCAAAAGGGCCTCTGACCCCCTTCTTTTCCCCAGTTGCACATCATCGCGTGCGCCGTGCGGTACGCGGGGGGTGAGCGTTGACCCGGTTTACCCCAGGCTGCCAGGTCGTTTACAGCATCCAGGCCTCGCCGCCTCGAGGGGAGCCGCGTGACCACCAAGGCGCGTGGTTGTGGATACGACGCCTCTTGCCCCGGATGCGGTGGAGCCAGTCTGGAGATTTCGCTGGGGGCAGAATCTCGGGGCACCGCCAAATCCCCAGGTTTGTTCCCCAGACTGAGCTGCGCGCTCGGCGGCGACTCGGCGACACGATTCAAACGTCCCACAATATTCGGCCCTTTTGCGAAATGCCTGGGGGCCGCTTTGGCCTGGGCCCCCGTCAGCCCGTCGGCCTTGCGTCGGTTGGTATCCACCGCACAGTATTATTGCTCGCCTGAGTGCTTTCCAACCCGGATGACTTGTTCGTGCTGCACTGGAGAAACCCGTCGGAAGTGCGATGGGAGCTCGGGAGTCGGGCAAAAGCAGAATGCATGGCGTGTTCATTTGCGAAAGTTAGTTACTAATAATTAGTGGCATTCTCCTCTAGGATGACAACTTACAAGTCGCCGAAGTTGAGCCTTGGATATTGCTTGTGACAGATGGTTTCCCCCGGCTAAAATGCCGAGGTAAAGGTTTCAAACTGGATGCGAAATCAGCTTACAGTGGGTGGGATCGAGCTTTTTGGCATTGCTATTTTGGACTGGGCGTTGAAACTGATCCTTTGAGGCTTTGCAGAGCCCCATTCCATTTGCATAATTTCTAAACACAGAACAACGCGATCCACTTCAGCAGATCCTCTCTCAAGGGCTGTAACATTCTTTTACGATTCGGAAATCGTGAATTGATTACCGGGGGAGTGCTCAGTGCTCCGTGATTCGTGCTGCGCAGTGTATAAGTTGTCAAGCCTGCTCAGGCCGATGTCATCGCCAAGGGTTCCAGGGAAACCAGAACCTTATTTAAAACAAGACATTGCCAACCCCCGTGTCAAAGTAAAAGGCTCCGGAAGGCTCTCGCTTTTTCATATATGCAGCGACAGTCTTCAATGGCTCTGGGAAATACCAAGGATGCACAAGAACATCGGCGAGCATTCGAGCATCCCCAGCAGTTCCTTACACCACTTCAGCAGCTCAGCTTTTGTTGAGATCACGGCAGTATGAGTCGGCGTTCAATTGCCTATGACTTGAGCCCGGAGCAGATTTCAGAACTTACTTTACACTTTCCTACAGAGTACGGTACTGCATATTGCGACGGCTCAATTTGCGACTGTGGCCGGAACCTCCGAGTCCCTCGTGTACTCTGGCCGCCATGACAGACGACGATGCGGTTATGAGCCACGGCCCAAAACAGCACCGCCCCCTTCCTCAACCCGAAGAGAAGCACTCAGTGGAGTGCTCGAGTCTCGCGAAGGTCAGATTGAAATCCTAAGAGTTCGTTGCAAGTGTCCGAATATCATATGGTCATCTGGAATCACCCGCCCGGAAGGTGCCGCTCACTCTGCGGCGATGACCACCTGCATAGTGCGTCAGTCATCTCGTCGTTCAATGTCCAGCTGAGTATAAGTGTACTCATCAGTATGACTGTCAGAGTAAAAGCTGTTCTAGGGTGCGCTGGAAGTCAAGATCAAGTTGAGCATCACGTCCAGTCAGCCAATCGCGTGTAATACATCCGACAGGGGTACCCGACAGGGGTCTCCACGCACGAGGGCATCAACCCGGAATGTGACACGAATATTTGTCCTATTGCTCAATCTGTGCATCTGTCTCCTTGTCCTTTCCTAGTCATCGGCTTCCGTCAATGATTCTGTCTTCTTTGATACTTTGAAGTATATGCAGTAAAAGCAATGAACCAGGACTATCCCCCCCTTGCACCTCTAATCAATTGGAGTGTCTTCTTCGCTTAACGTCATTGCAAACACTGTGCTGGCCGCCTACATAGTACTCGTTTAGAGGTACCACATCATTCTGCCTCGCTTCAACCCGGGAGACTCTCGGGACATTCTGTCTTTTTCGTTTAGGGTCCTCCTCCATTCCTTCATTGCGCTCATCCAAGCTCCTCTTCTGCTTTCGTGGGGCATCTCCAGTTTCGATGTTTGCCGCCTGTCTTTTCCGTGGAGGACCCTCCTCTGTTCCCTCGTTCTGCGCAGCCAAGCTCCTCTTCTGCAACTGTGGGGTAGTTTGTGTCCCGGCGTCCCGAGGCCCCGATGTTTCGTCGACTACGTTCACAAATTCGTCGAGGGTATAGAGCTCAATAATGCATTCCAGTGCTAGGCGGTAGTCCAGCTCGCTGAGGTTGTGCTCCTCGCCACTAGATTTTAGAAGTTCGGCGAGTGCGACTTTGCGTTTGGGGATCATTGTTTGAGCTTGCTAGTTTCAAAAGAATGTTAGCACCGTATACGTGTTACGAAATCTGACTGTGATTGTTCTTGAGGTGTAAGGGAGGGGCAGTTTGCGAGGTATGTTATTCTGCGTTGAGGCGGCTTTGAACCCTCACTCGGCATCTCAAGGAGGTGGCAGCTTACCCTATTATCCAAGTGACGTTCAATCAGATAAAGTTCAAGCCGATGTCCTTCCAGAGACCAGAACTGGTCATGGTCGAGGCCCCAGAACTGTCCGCGAACCAGAAGTCTGTGAACATAGGATATGCCGTACAGAGCTCGCCAATCCACGCTCGACGCATGCAGAATGCGTAAGACGAAATCAACATCGGGCGACGAAACACTGAAGTCCTGGATAGATGCTAGCATGCGGAAGTGCTCCCAGTACCGTGGGAAGAATCCTGCGGTGCTCCAGTCCGTGACACCGGCGACATGTCCGTCCTTGACAAGGAAGTTGCCCAAGCTCAATGCACTAGGTATCGCTGTGTCAACATGATTATCTCATTGCAACGGGTGGCTGTGTCGTACATACCCATGTGTTGCCACTGGTCGCGAACTCCAATCTGTTGGCTGCAGGTTGGTCATAATGTGATGTACCAATTCAGCATGTATTTGCCCGTCGGCCGTGTTTCTGTGCCACTTGAACAGGTAGACGATCCAGTCCTTCAAGCCCATGACAAAACCTGTATAGGTCAGGAAGACAGACTGTTTGATAGTGAACAAGTTAAGCATGAGACTCTTTCTGACTGCTGGCGACCATGGCTCCGGAGGGCCCCATTGCTGGAGAATATCCCTCTCTCGAACCTTGAGGGCGCTTCGGTAGGCCCTTAATGAGAGATGGATCCCTGGGTAGTCAGGATGTTGAGGTACACTGGAGAGGTTGTGCACGAAGGCCATTACTTTCCGGGCCATGTCGTTCTTCTCCATGTTGCTCATCGTTGTCCAGGCATTCTTGAGTCTCTGCCCCTCAATCCAAGTCATTCGAAGGTAGTTCACCGCCGGCCGAATTGGGAGTCTTTCCTTCGTTGAGTCTGTCATGGCATTGAACGCTAAAAGTCGTGGGATGGGTAGATCGTTGTCATCAAGTCCAATCAAATTTTCAGCCTCAGACCGCCTGACATGAGTTCCAACCTTGATCACCTCCGTTCGATGCGGTGAACCCCGTTCCTATTGGGCTGTCCTGGGATTGAAGACCTGGGTGGCATCGTCGTCGTGGCGTGAGCCTATCTTAGGTTTAGTGTATGGGTCATAGAAATGCCCAGTCCACGCAGTATGCTGCTGCTGGCGATATGTGAAGACAGTCCGTCTGGCTGTGTCCTCGTTAATGCAGTCATCAATAAGGCCTGAGACCTCGTCACACGACAGAGGGAGCAATGGAACACTTTTCACATTCAGAAGATGACGTTTGAGTTCCGTAGCTGCAGGTGGCGGGGGCAACGACCATGACCACTTCGAATTTGTTATGTCGCGGGAACCATTTTCTTCATCGAGATGGTGATCATTATCCAGAGGAAGCACGAGGTACGGCCAACTGGAAAGCGGATGGATCTCAGGCTGACGGCTAGAGTGTTCATCATCGGCGTGTGGCAGTCCCACTGTCGAGGATTGTCCGTGATCAGCCATGTTGTGAATGGACATCAGAGATGATGCTGCGAACTGTGGACTGGTAGTAGGATGAACAATGACAAAAATGTAAATTATGCTAGGACTAAAATCTGACCGGTTGGCACCAATTGCGTGACCTCGGAGAAGACCCCCGACCGAGCGTGACAAGTTCGAGTTATGCACAGACTATGGCGATGACTTTGGCTCCTTCCTCTTCAGCCAACTCTAGGGTCTGGTTTCCTAGTTGGGAGGTGCTCCATAGCCCAGCTAATCTGTGTACTGCTCTTTATGTAAGTAGGTAAGTACTTGGATGTGGAAGTCACGACTTACGCATTCACCGGGACTACCTAGGTGGTGTCTTCTGTGCGCATTATCTACCTACCGTACCTACCTACCTACCCTCAAGACCTACTTACTATGCAAGTATCCAAATACGTAGGGAGGTAATTGCTAGCCTCAGAAACAGGTAGCATAAAACCTGCCCATTCGTCGAAGTCAAAATGCGTGGGGAAGGGACGGGCGACACGTTTCTGCCTTCTTCAGTGATCGCAGCCCACAAAGAATGAGCACAAAATACCCATGATTCTTAACTGTTCGTCTCCGAGCACAGTCGGCGACTCAGCGGGTACTTACATGAAAGTGCAAAGACCAGGCCGGATAGCTGCACCAGGGCGCCATTTGACCGAGGAATGGACTGCCAGACCTTGCTGCCTTGGTACATAGACCGGCCAGGTGGAGACAGGTGCGGTAGACACGGCTGTGCGCAGGATGCGTCTACCACGAAACCTGACGAGCAGACGAAATACCGTGGTTGGTAAGTCACACAGCATCAGCAGAGCAACCACCTGCATCCCCACCACCCGACCCTGCCACAAGGCGTCCCGAAATATGGGAAGCGAGCGGGCCTCAGCAGACCTAAATCTAACCAGCTATGACCTGTCACTTTTTTTTTTAGTCAAGGCAGGCTGCTTTTCCCAGTGTTAGTTGACGGCCGAGAATAATAGGCAAAGAAAAGACACGTCGTTGAAGAGGGCGGCCCCCAAAAGTAAAAAAAAGGCGACCGGCGCTCTCCGGCAGCCGCAATCCGGGGGCGCGCTCTCTCATAGGGCGGCCCATCCACAGCCTCCATGTCTCTTCCAGTGGGGGCGAGGGGGCAAGTAGAGCCGATTGCGAGCGCAATCAGCGCAGCGGTAAGTTCATGCGGGGAACAAACAGTGCTGCGTTACCCCCACCGGCCCGGAATCGCGGTATCGAGGGTGATACCGCATACTCTCCAGCACTTCATCGACGGAAGGGTGGTGTGTGGGGACTAGCAGCTGGTGCACTGGCCTAAGTGGCTTGTCTCTTGCATGGCCTTTTCCCTCTTGGGTCGGGGTCCGAATTGATGATAAGAGAGGGTGTGAACCCAAGCAGACGCCTAGGGACATGCTTCATCTTCACGACAACTTCACTTCTCATCGCCAGCATCCATATATTTTCGACATTGAAACCAGAGATGGCGCCCAGGACGAAGCCTTTCCATATCCCTACTATCAACATCTCCCCTTATCTCCGTGACCCAACGTCAGATGCCGGGAAGAAGGTCGTTCAAGATGTGCGAAATGCCTGTATGACTGTGGGCTTCTTCTCCTTGATCGGGCATGGCATACCAAGAGACATCCAGGAAAATGTGCTGAAGGCCTCGAAAAGGTTATTCGACTTGCCATTAGAAGAGAAGATGGCCCTCAGGCATCCGGTCATGAAAAACAGGGGGTACGAGATCATAGGAGGCCAGGCATTACAGTCGCACACCCTGCCTGATCTGAAAGAGGTATAACAACTATCCCGTACCCGTCCTCCTCGTTGAGGAATAAAGGCTAATTGCGACCCAGGGTTTCTACGTGGGCAAGCACATGCCCGCAGACTCAGAAAAAGTGAAGATACATCCGCATCTGCTAGGCGAGAACATATTCCCCTCCAGCCTCTCGCCCGCAGAGTTTCAAAGACCAGCCGAGAAATACTACGCGGCTGTGCTCGACGTATCCCTCAAAGTCATGGAGATATTGGCCAAGGGGCTTCCTTACGGCGATGGCATCTTCCAGGAATTTGTCTCGAACGATCCAGTCTGTATCATGAGATTGCTCCACTACCCACCTCAGGTCTCTCGCGACCAGAGGCAGCTAGGCGCAGGAGCCCACACAGACTTTGGTGCGTCTGAATCTGTGCTTCCATGTACCCTCTGGCCCTCATCAACTGACAAAGCTCACAGGCGCCATCACCCTGCTCCTTCAAGACTCAGCAGGCGGCCTCGAAGTTCTCGACGAGTCCACCAAGACCTGGCACGCGGTTGCGCCCAACCCGGATGCGTACGTCGTCAACATCGGTGACATGCTCGCCATGTGGACCAAGGGCATCTACAAGTCCGCCACGCACCGCGTCATCAACAAGAGCGGCACAGACCGCTACTCGGTGCCGTTCTTCTTTGACGGCAACGCCGAGGTCAAGCTGAGCCCGTTTGACGGCAGCGAGCCGGTGGGCGGCAAGGTCGTCACGGTCGAGGAGCACATGCTGGAGCGGTTGGGCACGTCGTATGCTAGGGTGGAGAAAACAGCGGCTGTGAGTGCTGCCGCTTGAGGAGAAGTCCTCGGCAGGTGGGGTCCTGGACTCGAGTGGGTTTGCTATTTGTCCTCTACAATCATATATACCGCCTGCAAGCAACCGGGGCACCAGGCCGCATGTTGGATGGCGGCTCTTTCAATGTTTGCCTTTTGCGTGTACCAGTTAAGCCTTGACTATGCTTTCAGCAATGCAGTAATTGACATACACATCCACTTGATCGCCTTGTCCTATGCCCTTGTCCAGTGTTTCAACCCTTAACCTGCCCGATGAGTTCTCATGTCTTCCATCTCTCATCTCCATACTGACCTTGAGCTCCTCTGGATTGAAGATCGCACCACATCAGTGTATTGCACCACATGCCTCGTTAATCGCCCGTACAACGTGCCACAAGATCCAAGATCGCCCCACCCGAAACACACATTCGCAAATGTCTCGCATCGCAGCGGCTACACGACACCCATGGAGCCAAGCCAAGCAAGCACCTGGCATTCCAGCGTCCTGTGGTGCGCACGAGGATCTTCATGTCGACGTCCGTCTCTCAACCGTCGACAGCCGCCAGAACACCCATCAGGGTGGGTAAGCAACATCCATCCTCAGTGGCTACTCGTGGCTCTCAATCTCAACTAAATACCACAGCTGTGGGCTAATCTCGTGGGTGAGTGGGCTTGTTCGTGGTACTGTCGTTGTGATATCGCCATCCTGCTCAGCCCACGGCGTAGGGAGAAGGAGAAGAAGAAGCAGATGGGGAGGTGGAACTTGAGGTAGACTCGTACGAAAAGCGGTAGTAGGTTTTCCTTGCCTGCCCGCGTGCCTTGTTGTACGGCATCTGGTACCTGCGTGGCGTTGTCGGGGTGAGCCGGGGAGTTGCGGTGAGCACCGCTGTATTGGTGCTTGCTGTGGTCTGTCTTCGTCTTGGCTTTACTTCTTTCACCCTCTGTCTGTACCAGTCTGTTCCCATATGGACTGCTATGATCGACGATCTTCACCGGGTATTTCCCCCTCCCCCACCATCGCTCGTAGATACAAGCAAGTGTAGCCGGAGATAACCCCCTACATAACAGCGGCTCTGCTTTATGTAGTTGGTCGAAGATGTGGTCAGCTCCTATTCACCAAGTAGAGAATCTCAGTACAGGTCCCACCCCCACGTGAAACGAGTCGCTCGTACGTACGACTTCCCACTTGCGCTGCCTTTCCTCGCTCACTAGATCCCTCACAGCGCATACCGCCACTCACTCGAGTTCTCCCAACCCAGCGTCTCGGACCCGGCCGCCGCCTTACGCGACACATGCTCCGTGTCGCCCTTCTCCGCCGAAAACGACGCCCCGTCATCTTCTCCTACCCCCACCGCCGCCGCCGCTCGCTCGCCCGCCGCATCCCACCGGTCGTTCATCACCTTGAAGTACCCGCGCAGCCCAAACGCCAACAGCGCATTCAGCAGCATAAACGCCGCGCACAGCGCCATGCCCTCGACGTAGTACGGCGCCTGGCGCGTCGGGAAGACGCGCGTGCCCAGCAGCGGGCTGCACTGGCCCACGATGTTCATGACCGCGATGCCGGCGCCGCGGCCGGTGTCGCTGCGCTGGTTCGTCAGCAGCCAGCTCAGGATGTTCGCGATGGCGGCGAACACGCCCGCCGCGGCGAGGAACACGCCCGCGTACCGCGCGGCGACGGGCGTGCACGCGGCCAGCATCACGTAGCCGGCGCAGCCGACGAGCGACAGCGTGCCGATGACGAGCCCGCGCTGCTGCAGGCGGTCCGCGAGCCAGGTGGAGGCCAGGCAGACGAGGAAGGCGAGGAAGTACGGCGGCGCGGTCAGCCCCTGCGCGTTGACGGAGGTGAAGCCCATGCCGGTGAGGATGGCGGGGAGAAAGACGGGCAGCGAGGAGAAGGCGACGTTGCAGGAGAAGTACATGAGGGCCTGGACCCAGGCCTGCGGGGTCTTGAGGGCCCCGAGAATCTCGTGGAAGTCGAGGTGGCCGATGGACAAGCCCTTTGTGGTGCCCGTGTCTTCTTGGCCCGTGGTGCGCAGGGCGCGGGCTTTGGCGAGGGCTTTTTCTTCGGGCGTGAGGAAGGTGGCGGTTGCCGCGGAGTCGGGGAGGAGGAAGAAGACTACCACGGATAGGATAAGGGGCGGAATGGCTTCGATTATGAAGAGCTTTGGAGGTGTTACGATTAGCACTTTGCAGTGGCGATGGCGGGAAATGATACTCACAAGCCGCCAGCTCGCGATGCTGTATTGCCCCGACGTGATGCCATACGCCAGAGCTCCTGCGAAAGTCGTCGCCAGAGGAGCAGCGGAGAGGAAGATGCCACAGCGAAGACCTAGCTCCCTCCTATTGTAAAAGAAAGAGAACAGGTATGGCATGCCCGGGCCAAACCCCGCCTCCGCTGTGGCCAAGAAGAAGCGACATGCCATGAGGCCTTGCCAGTTGAACGCGGAGGCCTGCAGCATTGAGGCTATACCCCAGGTGAGCACAGTCACGAATGCCCATATGTGCGGAGGCACGATCTTCCACATCAAGGCGAGCCACTCGAAGAGGATGTACGGGATGTAGAAGATGGTAAGGAGCCACTATTCCAATGTCAGCACGGCTTCTCCGGGCTGGCCGTCGTAATTTCACTCGCGCCGCGGGGAAGAGCTGACATCATACTGAGCCTCGCTGAAGCCCAAGTCCTCCACCATGCCAGCAGTCCGCGCATTGCCGATGTTGCTCCTGTCCAAGAAGGCGGCCAGGTCTGAGCTACATATTAGCTGGGGTCAACCATCCCCTCACTCTCTTCCACGTGTGAGCACATACAGCACAAGAAAGCAAGCAGCACAAGCCTCCGGTCCAGCTTCCGGATAAGACGCTTCTCAGTAGCACTGTCAAACTCGACATCCGCCGGAGCCTGCGGAGAGTCGCCCGAGTGTGAGCCCGGCACCTTGGCCGCTTGGCCCGGCGCGGCCTCCGTCTTGGCCGCGGTGATTTTGGCGGCCATTGCCTGTCCTCTTCCCGGGCGTAAAACCGGGTATCTCGAGATGAAACCTGTGGTCGAAAGAAACTCGAATCGGTGCTGACTATGACTCTCACAGAGCCTTCGAGGCGCGGTTGGCAATGTGAGCGGTGAGATGGTGTTGGCCGAAACTAGAGTAACTTAAGGTTGCACAGCAGCGCGTCCACTTGGTCCCACGAAAGAAGTCAGCCAGCTGTGGGTGAAGGTCTATAAGCCATTCCTGGCCGACTCTCAGGTTATTGATCGGACAAAGCAAAAACAATGATAGCTCATAGCTGCAGGATGGTAGGAGCGGAGTGGCAATGATGCCACCGACAACTTAAGAAGAAATTGTCACCGACGTCGGGCAGCATCTCCGCACCGGGTAAAGCACCTAGTCCATAGACTGTCACCATGCAAGGGGGCACTATGTATATGCCTAGGTACAAAGAGGCAGTATACTACTGCGGCTGTAGCCCCGCTACTGTGGAAATATGTTCACCAGACCTTCGCAAAGTGGAAGCGGTGAACAGAACCCGCAGATCATGCTGGGTTTTTGTTGCTTCCCTTACTGGAAATGGTCGAATGACACAATGCAATCTGGCACGCAGCGATTATCCGAAATGCATATCCATATCCAGCTATCAATGCCATCCCATTCAGTCTGCGATGACACGCGAGGGCTTCATACTCCATCAAGGGAGAAGTACGCGTGTGCCCATTGCTTCTTCTGTCACCCCAGCTCCTTACCCAAACTGCCAACCAGCCAACACGATGGCTCTCGTTCCAGGTTCCTGTCCGCGTTGTGAATGCGATTTGTGATTATCGGACCCAGCTCTGCACTGGCAGACACAGATGGATATCGAGATGGCGTCACGCGACCGTGCGAGACACTCCCACTCATTGTCCGACTTGACGCCGGCAAACACGGCACGGAGAGATCAGTAACTCCTCGGAACTAACAAGGGCACAGATCCGGCTCAGGTGCCGACCGGCACGTCGCTGTGGAATGTCGATGTGCTAATACTAACCATCGCACGGGAGGGAAAACAACAGATGAACTTTCATCTCCACCAGTTGCAAACACACTCGGCTTCCAGGGTTGCAAGGCGAGAAACAGGCTTCCATTGAACCAAGGCGTTCGTTCGTGTTTATCACCCGCTCCTTTCCAGTGGCATCTCGACGACCCGGGTGTTTGTCCGACTCTCGGGCTGTCCAGAAGGCGATTCGAGCAAAGGGGTTTCAAGATGGACCTGGCGGAGGCGAGTCTCAAAAGACAAGCTGGCGTCGGTTTGACAACGAGGATTGAAACCTGCAAAACGTGGCTGTGGCCCCACGGTTGTTCTCCGGGATCCGACGTGTGAAAAAAACCCACCGAATCCCGACATTGATCATGAACTTGCCGTCGTTCCATGAAGTAAGGGTGTGTTTGCTCTGCGCACAAGTTGTCCAGTCACAGAGGCAGTGCTCGTCCGATGTCTCTCGCTGCTCCAGGCAGCCAGGCCGAGGGTCGACGATGCACTTCCCCGAAGAGCATGTTCGTCGTTCCTTTGAACCAGAAGTGGAGCGAACCACGCCCGTGGATCCGGGAGGCTGCCAAGAGAGGCTGAGCAGGCGAGTGCTAATTGGCCCTAAAGCGGAACTGTGACAAGTGACAGCTTCACAGCCTCAGCCCCGTCCGTAATGCACAGCCTGTCGGGGAACCTCATTCGCCGGCGGATACAATGCACAAGCATGCAGACTGTAGTGACCAGAGAAGATGATGAAAGTCACATAGTAATAGCAGTCCTCCTCTATTGTCAATGCCTGACTCTGTGCGGATACAGTACAGCTATCATATCATAGCAGCTTGGCAGCTGACTGACCGACGTTGGCCTGCTTGGTGCCCAGGTGAACCTGCCCATGGGCAGCAAACAAATGTTGTGACTTTGTAATCCCACGACCAATGGACTGCTGATGCGCTTTGCAAAATTCGAATTGGGTTTACCAAGGAAACGCGCCGATGGAAAATGGTTGGTCGAGACGACGTGGCGTAGACCATGTTGAGGAGGCCCGCCCCTGTTTCATCCGCAGTGCCTCCAACACCAATGGCGGTTGTTGATGATTTTGGTGGTTTGCATTCTGGCTGTCTTGGTTAGTGGTCGTTGGAAATTAGGCCGAGGGCGAGCGAATCCTTCCGCAACAGCCGAGATTCTGTGTGTTTCATGGAATGCATGTCCTGAGGGCTAAAATGACAACTCAGCAGCTCACTGCAACATGCTGTAGCTGTCGTGGAGCGTTGAGTTTAGAGTACTGTAGAAGTCTCGCTGCTGACTTCTTTTAAGCTTCTTTTGTGGAGCACAGTATGGTTTCGGCACGCCAGAAACTTCAGCGGGGCCCGGGCTGCTGGGATGGCCGATGCAGATCCACTGCCAGTTGCTAATTTTGGGTGTTTCCATCAAGGTGAAGCGCCCAGGGTCTGTCCAAAATGGTTTGAGCTGATCTCGCCTTGGGGAGCCTTGGAGAGCCTTTGGATCTGACGAAAGCACCTGAACCAAGAAAGGCAATCTGGGCGCTCAGACACCAAACTTTCCCAAGCTCTCATCAATTGGAAGCATGAAGTCATCTCTTGCCTGCGCCGCTCAACGCGGTGCCAGTTGTAAGGCGCTTCAATTCGCGTAATGACAAAAACAAAGAGTCGTCTGTCACCTATTTCTGTCCCTCTGCACTTATCACGACATCGTATGTGAACTGTCAACGGCGAACACGGGCAACGCCACTCGCTTCATGCCAAAAGGAGCTGTTGGTGTCTAGTTTGGGCCATGCCGGTTCGTATTCATGATGCCCAAAAGCGAAGGTGACGCTCAAATTGATCGTCACTAGGTAGGTATCGTTGAATTTTCAGACCGCTGTACTCCGTGCCAAGGTGTCTCTTGTCGACATCCCTGGCGTCAGGGTTCACAATTGCAATTTAGAGTGGATCGATCGTGCAGCAGCGGCAAGGACCCCTTAGCTGCAGTGCTGATCTTTTAGAGGCTCCCGTCGCCTCGGTTACTTTGCTGCGTCAGCGGTTAGGGCAATCTCGTCAAGACCCTCCAAGCCAGCGCAAGAAAGGACAAGACACAGCATCTGAACAAGCTAGCAATAGCGCCATCGTATCCTCCGTATGTCTCCGGTGCCCCAGCCCACTTGGAGAAATTACTGCGTGAAAGCGTAGGACAGCTGAACCGGTGATCAATTGAGCAAGATGGGGATGAGGAGTCATGTTGACACGGCATTTTTTAACTCACAGCATGCAACATGCCATAGGCCGTCCATTCCCGCTGTCAGCAGTGCCACTTGTAACACTTGTAACATTGCATGCGCCAAATACTGGACGCCTTCACCCGAGACGGCCAAATATGCACGCCATAGGGGACCGCCATAGGGCGACCACCAAATCATAGATCCTAATGAGGTAGGTCCTCGGTCCAGTGGGCAACGGCCTGACTCAGGCCTGGTGGTTGGCCACTCATCATTGGTGAAGATGGCACAGATGACACCTGCGGCTCCTTGGGACGACCCTTGTCGGCCCCAGCCCCACGCCCAGGCCAAAGTATCCCCGTACCGCTCATGGCAGTCAGGGGTGACCCGAGTCGCCCACAGTGTGAGGCTGGGTAACCACAATATTGACAAGTGGGACTATTATGCACCAAGGCCTCCTTCCACCCAATCCTACAAAATCAATCCGGCTCCCCTTCCCCGACCCTTCGTTTCTCGCACCTGCTTCTTTGATCTTGTTAATATCGTGCAGCCAAATATAACATCATTGCATGTTGTGTATCCGAGTTTTCATCTAGTCGCTCGCTTTGACACTAACTATCCGCCATCTCATTCCAGTCTTGTTGTTCTGCGAGACGACTCACACTGAGACTCCCTCTTTTCGCCACAGGACCACCAATAAAGAGCTATAGCAAAGTCTCGCCCTCATCTAACATTACCTCCAAACACAAACTCACTCACAAATCGTCCGCCAAAATGTTCACCAGGCTCTCAACGGCCGCCGTTGTGGCATTGGCCGCAACTGTCTCTGCCCAGACCTTCAGCGTCTGCGACCCCACGGAAGTCGACCCCAAGAGTGAGTAGAATGTTGCCCCATCATTCATTCGTCCAACAAACTTACGTCTTGCTAATCCGCACCGTCAGCCTGCACTCCCAACCCTGCCTTCGCAGGCACATACGAGATCGACTTCAGGACTGGTGGTAGCAATCTTTTCACTGCCGCTGCTGGTACCACCGTTACGTACGATAAGGACCTGGGCGCGGAGGTAATGATCAGCCAGAAGGGCCAGGCTCCCACCTTCATCTCCACCAAGTACATGTTCTTCGGTACCGTCGACGTGACCATGCGCACTGCCAAGGGCAATGGCATTATCACCACCATCGTACTTGAGTCGGACGTCCTCGATGAGATTGACTGGGAGTGGCTCGGTGGAGTCGACGGTGTGGTCCAGTCCAACTACTTCTCCCAGGGCGACACCAGCAGCTATGGAAAGCTCGAGTCGGAGCTCGCCGTTCCCAGTGGCGATGACAAGGGAACCTTCCACACGTACTCACTCGACTGGTCGCCCGAGAAGCTGGAGTGGAAGATTGACGGTGTCTCCCTCCGAACCCTCACCTACGCCGGCAACGAGGCCACCTACCCCCAGACCCCAATGATGGTCAAGTTCGGTACCTGGTGCGCCGGCTGCTCCGATGCGCCCGGTACCGTTGAGTGGGCCGGTGGCGCTCCCGACTGGTCGCAGGCTCCTTTCACCGCCTACTACCAGAGCATCAAGATCACCGACAACTCCAATGGTGTTGCCAATGCTAAGACCTACGAGTACACCGACCAGACTGGCAAAATGGACTCTATCAAGATCAACACCGGCTCGGCCACCACCCAGAACTCCAGCTCTGGCGACGATGACGACGACACCAGCTCCGGGTCCTCCTCGGCCAGCGTTAGCAGCGGTGCTCAGGGCACCGCTACAACTCTGTCCACGGCCACGGGCGTCAGCTCCACCGCCGCCGCTACTGCTACTGGTATCCAGGTCGGCCAGGTCGAGTCTGCACAGGTGTCGTCTAACAGCACTGGCTCTAACGACACCGGCGCTACGCCGACTTCTAGCTCTTCCTCCTCCGATAGCTCTTCGACCGGCGTGGTTACCAGCGGCGCCCAGAAGGGCGCCGTCAACGTTGCCTTGGTGGCTGCGGCGATGTTTGCTTTCTTCTCCCTCTAGAGCATGGGTGCATGGGAGCACTCTGCGTGGGCAGTCAACGGCCGACTAATAACTGTATACTTTTTGTATTTTCATTCTTGGTCAGCAGAGGCCCGTCGATCTGGTCGTCTGCGGCGTTTCTTGGTTACATTATATCTTTATCCACACGGTCATTGGCTAAGCCCGGAGTTACACATGGTTGGGAGGCAACGGTGCACGAGATGCGATGCGAGTGAACACATGGATAGGCAGGCGGTTTGCGCCTTAGCACCACGGAGCAGAGTGCATGGGTTTATGGATACGGCTTGGTCACACGGCCCAGTGCCTGGTTATTACGATACCTCTTAGAGAAGACGGGACTTGAACAATGCTGTGCAAGTGGTGGGGTGGTTGGTTCTTTGTGTCTTGGGACTTCAGGACTAGAGCAGCAAATCCATATTTGATAGTGGACAATTCTTTACCTTGAAAGCTCTCCAGATTGATCATCATGCATGTGCTTTTAGGCCTCAGTCCCTGGGTGACGCTTCTGTGTTTGACTTACACAGCAAGTAGAGACAGACATGCCCTCGCATGCCCTCACAATGTCTAGAGTATTTGAAGCAAATTTCAAAGCCCTGATCAAAAGGAACAAGGGAACCAATGTCACATGCCATAGGCAGCGAGCAATGAAACTGTGGGCAGTAGCAAAAGACTTGACTCACAGAATATGACCCCCCATGGTGCTTCACATGTACCAGGGTACAGTTGTCCTTGGGATTCAACTCCTTGTCTTCATCAAATCGACCATTTCAATTCATATATACAAGCTGACAATGGCTGTATAGGTAGCTGCTTACAGATTGTTGTATGTAGGTGAGATCGTCCTCACCCAAGTGCCCTCCCTGCCCCCCTGGCTGATGTGGGACTACAGGGTATATCCCTGCTTTGCCAGAAAAGTGTGGGGCCGACTCTTTTTTTTTCGATCTTGACCTGCAACGACTCCAACAGAAAAAAAGATATTTCTCCTGCCCACGCTGCGCAGACACCATTTCCACTTTCAAGTCAATTTTGTCTGCTATACAACACAGCTCATTTTGCTGTCACAGTTTCCTGTCATCCGTTTCCTTCTCTAATGCCAGGTCCACCAGCTTGGCTCTTTACCAACAACACCACCACCCGCCCGACCTCGACTCCCTCCTCCCTGGGTACCACCACCAACGACAACATGGGCAAGACCACCAAGCCAGCCGCCAAGAAGGCCTCAAAGCCCGTCAAGGCACCCAAAACCCCCACCGTCGCCGCACCCACGCAGGTCCTCGACCTCATCGAGGACTTCCTCACCGTCCACGAGTTCCCCGTCGCGCAGGCCGCCTTCAAGGTCGAGCGCACCGCCAAGGGCTGGGGCAGCGCTCCCGCCGGCGCGAAGGCTGGCAAGCAGCAGACTACGCTCGTCGACATCGTCGCAAAGCACACACCCACCACCACCGCTGACGCCGAGGACGCCGACTCGGAGAGTTCCGACAGCGAAGAGGACACCAGCAGTGACGATGAGGAGAGCGACGTGGAGATGAAGGACGCCCCCAAGGCTGCTGCTGCCGCCGCCAGCAGCGCCTCCGATACTTCTGATAGCTCCGATAGCAGCGGTCGCGAGAGCGAGGCTGCCAAGAAAAAGGAGTCGTCCGCCTCATCCAGCGAGGACGAGTCCTCCTACAGCGAGGACGAGTCCTCCTACGAGGAGGATGGCAAGGCCGCCGCTAACCCCGGCCTCGGCGCTGCTGCGCCTGCCGCTCCCACCAAGTCTCTGAAGCGCAAGGCTGAGTCCGACAGTGACTCGAGCTCTGAGGCTTCTAGCGACAGTGACTCTAGCTCTGAGGACGAGAAGCCGCGGGCTAAGAAAGTGAAGGTCGAAGTCAAGGAGATTGCGACCAAGGCAGAGAGCAGTGACGCGAGCAGTGACGAGAGCAGCGACGACGATTCAAGTTCTGAGGAGGAGAAGCCTGCCCCTGTCAAGAAGGTCGAGGCCGTCGTCAAGACTGAGAAGAAATCCGACAAGAAGCCCGAGAAGAAGAGCGTAAGTTCGACAACATCTCGCATCTACACCAGTCGTCTGCTAACACTTACTTCCCCCACAGGCCGCCTCCGACTCCGACAGCTCCAGCGAAGCTAGCAGCTCCAGCGAGGAGAGCTCGAGTGAGGAGAGCTCCGACGAGTCCTCTTCCGACTCCGACGACTCCGACGCCGAGAACCTCAAGAAAGCAGCCGCCACCAAGCTGCCCTCCTCCGCATCCAACTCCTCGTCGTCCGACGACGACGACTCTTCCGATCCCGACGCCCCCGCCAAGAAGCCCACCACCACCAAGCCCGAGTCCACCAACTCCTCCGTGACCCTTGGCAAGACCTCCCCGGACCTCGCCGACCCCCCCTTGCCCCCCAACCCCGCCACCACCAACAACCGCGGCAAGGGCGGCCCCAAGGTGCAGAACGAGCCCTTCTCGCGCATCCGCAAGGACGTTATCGTCGAGGATAAGTTCCGCTCCAACGCGTTCGAGGACAACGCGCACGGCTGGGGCTACAAGGCGCACCAGGACCTGATTGTCACCAAGGGCAAGGGCTTCACCAAGGAGAAGAACAAGAAGAAGCGCGGCAGCTACAAGGGCGGCGCCATCGACACGGATGCGCGCCGCGGCATCAAGTTCGACGACTAGAAGATGCATGGACTGTTTTGGGCTCTGTTGCTGCTTGATTTCTCTCAAGACGGCTGGGCTTTTTCGTGATGCAGGAGTCTGTACGCCTGAGCAATGGGCGTCTCGAAGGCAGCTTACTTTTCCACGACTCCTCGGGGTTGAAAAGGGGATATATGGGTGGGTGGTACTGGCGAACATGTGCCTCACAAGAGGCTACACGCTGATCTCCAATGGTCACTTTACCTTTATAAAGCATTGGGACTCCGAGTGGCGTCAGAGATCACGCGATCAAGACTTTGGGGATGCAACCTTTGGGGATGCAAGCTTTGAAACTCTGGCGTTGGAAGAAAAGACTAGATGTTTGTCAGAAAGCGGAAACGAGCATTTGCGTTTCTCCTGGATGATATCCCATGCTGCCTTTCAGCGTTCCGGCTCGGAGATATGCCACAGAGGCACTGACTGATGATTAGAAGGCGCATATCGAAACCTAAAAATTCACTTAATTGACTACATAGACCCGGAAACCAGGCACCACTAGTTCGCAACACTTATCTCAGGGCTTGTACGTGAGATCATGTAATAGCAGGCTTGCCCATAAAAATGGCTTCCTGGTCAGCGGAAGCACAAGCACGACCTCGTCAGTCACTTGCCCAAATCCGGAGCACTTCCTAAGCCCCCCGCTGAAGTGGCTGGTTCAAGACGCACCCTCTTCAGCCCTTCTTCGGAAGGCCATGTTGGCACGTCGTCGTCGAGCGGAAGATGCTATGCCCTGGGAGCCTGCCGGTAAGCCAGTAATCAACACGGCCTCCTCATGCACACAAGAACAGCCAGTCTGTCCAACCAAGCCAATTCCGGAGTCCGAGTCAGCTCACCCTGGATTCACAGTAGACCAGCGACCGTTTCATAATCATGAAAGTGCGGCACACGCAAAAGACCAGATTCTTGATCTGCAACAGAAGCGTCTTGATTTTAATTCCGGGTGGAAGGGGGTTTAACTACAAGAGGTATATTGTAAAATCCATGTTGTCCTTTTGCTCATTCGGACCAACGGTCAATCGATTACCAGAAACCCCACGCACCGAAACAGTATCCACACACAAGGCAAGAGACACGCAACAGCAATGCGCTCGAATCGTGCATAGAGTAAGTACCGCTGTTGACGTACAATGATGGTCCATCAGGGACCCCGACGTTTCAGGAAGCCCTAGATCATTGAGCGGTTGGACAGCACTTTCCCATTAGACGAGAATTCAAACCTCCTCCTCAAGAGGGGCCTCCTCCTCGTACTCCTCCTCTTCCTCATCAACACCAGCATCCTGGTACTGCTGGTATTCCGAGACCAGATCGTTCATGTTGGACTCAGCCTCAGTGAACTCCATCTCGTCCATACCCTCACCAGTGTACCAATGCAAGAAAGCCTTGCGCCTGAACATGGCAGTGAACTGCTCGCCGACACGCTTGAAGAGCTCCTGGATGGCGGTAGAGTTACCGACAAAGGTGGAGGACATCTTGAGGCCCTTGGGAGGAATGTTGCAGAGGGATGTCTGAACGTTGTTGGGAATCCACTCGACGAAGTAGGAAGAGTTCTTGCTCTGGACGTTACGCATCTGGTCCTCAACCTCCTTCATGGAGACCTTGCCACGGCTAGAAAGATAGTCAGCATGTTGAAGCTTAAGAGGGGCATGAAGCAAGGAACTCACAAAATGGCAGAGCAGGTCAGGTAGCGTCCGTTGCGGAAGTCGGAGGCAGCCATCATGTTCTTAGGGTCGAACATCTGCTGGGTCAACTCGGGAACCGTGACAGCGCGGAAAGAGTGCGCGCCACGGCTGGTCAGAGGAGCGAAGCCGACCATGAAGAAGTGAAGACGAGGGAAGGGCACCATGTTGACAGCAAGCTTGCGCAGGTCAGAGTTCAGCTGACCAGGGAAGCGCAGAGAGACAGTGACACCAGACATAACAGCCGACACAAGGTAGTTGAGATCGCCGTAGGAGGGGTTGGACAGCTTAAGAGTGCGCATGCAGATGTCGTAGAGGGCTTCGTTGTCGATGCAGAAGGTCTCGTCGGAGTTCTCGACCAGCTGGTGGACGGAAAGAGTGGCGTTGTAGGGCTCGACAACGGTGTCGGAGACCTTGGGGGAGGGCACAACGGAGAAAGTGGCCATCATGCGGTCGGGGAACTCCTCGCGAATCTTGGAGATGAGCAGAGTACCCATACCAGCACCAGTACCACCACCCAGAGAGTGGGTGATCTGGAATCCCTGGAGGCAGTCGCAACCCTCAGCCTCGCGACGAACGACATCCAGAACCTGGTCGACCAGCTCAGCTCCCTCAGTGTAGTGACCCTTGGCCCAGTTGTTTCCGGCACCGGACTGACCAAAGACGAAGTTGTCGGGGCGGAAGAGCTGACCGAAGGGGCCGGCGCGGACGGCGTCCATGGTACCGGGCTCGAGATCGACGAGGACGGCACGGGGAACGTACTTGTTGCCGGAGGCCTGTGCGAAAGCGTGTCAATGAGGTCCGTGATCACAAGCAACCGCCATGCGCAGGCTGCTCAAGGGCATTTCCGAGAGGCATACCTCGTTGAAGTAGACGTTCATGCGCTCGAGCTGGAGCTCGGAGGTACCGTTGTAGCTATGCGAAGTTCAGTTTAGAGCTGACGGCGCGTGGTCTTGGCAGGAGGGGAATACATACACGCCATTGCTGTCAAGGCCGTGCTCGCCGGAAATGGTTTGCCTGCGGTCGAGGTCAGTATCGGAGTCCACCATGAGATCGAGTCTGCCGTGTCGTGTCGAGCAGAGATGTTGTCGAGGTCAGGTACGCACCAGAAGGCAGCACCAATTTGGTTACCCTGCGAAACGTGTCAGTAGGCAGTCTCGATGTAGCACAGCATGCACGGCCACAGCGTTGTTGACACGTCGAAGGAGGGGCGGTGACTTACGCATTGGCCGGTCTGGAGGTGAACCTATACGCGAAGAAAATTCTCATGTTAGCCATCTAGACGCGTCTATTGAGGTGCACTTTGAAGAGGAACAAGCCCAAAAATGAGGCCGGTCGCGATAGTGGGGTCGGCATCTCAGGGGTAGACGATGCGAAAAGGGCGAGCACAGCGCCAGTATCTGCCGACGCGTCTCAGGTTTTCCTGAATGGGGGGTTGTGGGAGACGCCAGGGCAACTTACGATCTCACGCATCTTGAGGGGATGTGTCGAGGACTGGTTTGGCAAAAGAAGGATGTAGAAGAACAGAAGAAATCAACAGCGAGGTATTGCTGGTATCGCGGGTGGAAGATCAAGACGAGAGACGCAAAGCTCCGAACCGAAGAGAGAGAGGTGTGTCGTTGTGAACTGTGCTGGGTTTGGGCGAGAAAGTTGGGTCAAGCCAGGTTGGACAGCGACGGCCAGAGTCAGGGGTGCTGGCTGGGTTTGTTGATTTTTGATCTGGGCGTGCTGGGCCAATCAGAGGGTCGTAGCGTGCCAGAACAGTGGATCCCTGGCGGTGACCAGGGATCTTACCGCTGCTGCGAAAACGACGGGAGCCGCTACAAGCAAGCGAAGATTATTGGAGCTCTCCTGGCAGCTGCGACAGGGGTTCCTGCCCCACCAACATGGGACGCCAAACCGTAATCAATCGCTAGCTCCATATCGAACAGCAGCGCAACGACATGCCTTCTCCTTGCCTGCTTGCTTGATGAACAATGAGATGAACCTCACTTGTGAGCGTTTTCCGCCAATTCAGTAACGTCAAATCCGGTGTTCCTCTTCTCATTTCAGAGTAAATGAGTCCTGCTCCAGGTCTACGGGTTGCTTATAGGTATCGTGCTTGCGTACCGGTAGACTGGAACCCATCAGCTCGGGCCCGTCCGTTGGTTGGCCGTTGAGCACTAAGTCTTGTTCTTTTCAACGACGTGCGATGGGTTCGACGCAAAGCGCAAAGAGCGATGCAAGAAACGATGGCAAGAAACGTCACCCGCCCAAAACGTAGAGTGCAGAGTCCAGGCAGCATCCAGATGAACCTGTCCGCCAAATTCACAACTATCCAAAACTGATTCGTTCCACAAACCCCGGCATACGGCGATCCCGGATGTCACCCGCGGCATCTCATTTCCTAATGAAATCACTGGGAAGCTGAACAGAGACCTTCGCCACGTTGTGGCATCGCATCCTAAGTCACTTGAAAGTACACTGCATGCTCTGCTGCAAACTACCTCACATAGCACATGCAAGAATTGTTCATCTCGCTTCGAGACATGGGCGGATATGTGTACAGTAGACCGAACCCACGAGCGCTGGCAGCCTATTGTTCTCCCTCGCTCACGCCTTGTCACTCGCCTTCAAACATTGGCGATAACCTCATGGACTGCGGATTGTACTATAAGCTACTAGCGTAGTTGACTAAAAGCCGAACTGTACAACAATCCATCCTTATGCATTTAATGTACTCTCACCGGAAATCAAGTGTGTGTACGGAGTGCCAACTTTAATGTTCGGTAAATCCCCGTAGTTGTGTTATAGTACACAAAGATTCGAGGTCTGTTAATACTGGCTCAATTCAGAGTAACTATATAAAGGCTGAAAGTTCTACTCTATTAAAATTCGGATCCGAAGTTTATTTTGTTCTGCGATGTCTGTATAGTTTGTACTTCAAGTTCAAAGTCGAGAGTCCTCGTCTTCGAATCTGGCTTTCGGTGTGCCTCGGCTCGGCCGCTCGGCAAGCTTACAATATATGACTTGGAAACTTTGAATCTGAAAAGCGAACTACGTATATAATATAAAACGAAATCCATTCAAACTCGAGTTCCTCAGACATAGACCTGGAGAAATATACATATCTTTCATGGGAATTCAGACAGCTTTGACGAAGTTCAAATAGCCTGTGCAGAACAACACAACTACGGGGATTTACCCAACAATCCGAGTGGGTACACAAACTTGATTTCCGGTGAGAGTACGTACATCAGCTTCTCACTGCTTATGTCTTCTCATTCCAAATTTTACTGCACCCTCCACCTGACCAAACGTTATATCAATTACCGTGAGCTAGAATTACATTTCGACAGGATTCAGCTCACAACATAGCAATGGAAATGGACCCTGACCATATCGAGCAGCAGCGACGAGTGCTAGACCCCAACTGGCCACCAATGGTGTGCACATTTTTGGTCTCCGCCGACGGACCCTGATAGACCCTCGCTGCCGTACATGCCAGGCTTCAAGGCACAGATCCAGTCCCATGTGGCTCCTTGCCCCTTTGGCAACGAGGAAGTATACGGTCCTTGGCCGCGGGGGCAGCTGTCCAAAGCCGAGCTGACGACCACGACGCAGAGCGCTCTCGTCGTGGTACACCCGCCGCTAGAGGCAACGAGGACGCCAGCCGACACAGACGGCACCCCTTTGGAGAGGGCCCAGCTTACCATCACCTCGTACATCAGCGTTGACTGCGGGTCTGCCGCCCAGGTTGTCGTCTGCACCGTCGCGAAGCCTGGCAAGCCCGCCTTTCGAGGCTGTCGCTAAGATATATGACGCACTTTATTATCGCTTCAGTCACCGCATAGCCTCGCTGCCGCGCGATGTCACATTTGAGGCGGGTAAGGACTATGCCGCTGAAGCTGCCGCCGATAAACAACTTACCAGCGTCAACCGAGCAAGTCGGCCCACTCCGGCATGCTACGGATCATGGACATTCAGCCTACCTCTTTTGAGCAAGGGTGTACAGCGGATGAGACCAGTACGCCTCTTGCTAATAGAGCATCTGCAAGGGTCGAATATCCCAGGCTTGCACATCCAAAACAGTGCCCAGATTCATGGTGGCCCGGACTCTTTTCACCTGCCCGAGGAGTATCGTCTTGAAGTACTCGCACATGCCATGGACGCCTACGTGCGAGTACTTCACTGTGGCGTAGAGCAAAACGATTTCGCCTTGAAGAACATCATCATTAGTTCTAAGGAGTCTAGCGCTCACCGATTTTAATACGGCAATTGTTCACAGTGGCACCCACTACGGGCCGCGTAGCGAGGAGAGTCTGACTTTGCCTGTGAACCCTATGCAGTGCTTCTGGAAACAAGATATGGCTGGAGACTTCC
This sequence comes from Ophiognomonia clavigignenti-juglandacearum, assembly GCA_003671545.1. Lineage (NCBI taxonomy): Eukaryota > Fungi > Ascomycota > Sordariomycetes > Diaporthales > Gnomoniaceae > Ophiognomonia > Ophiognomonia clavigignenti-juglandacearum. Next base: position 109,115 of record PYFS01001622.1, on the reverse strand, counting down.
ACGGCTGGGTGCCGCGAGAGTGGGAGGCTTATCACAAGCCAATGCAACAGTGGCTTTTGCAGAGGTTTGGCGGCCGGGAGCAGCGGGCGTTGTATGAACCTGTCTGTAAAGAGTTAGAGTTCTATGAAGAGGAATCGGTGGATGGAACACGACAGAAATTCATTAAAATCTCAGCAAAGTTCAAGGAATGTGAATCCACAGAAACTTTTTCAGGGTCATTGACAGTTCATGAGCCTCCTAATCCTATAGTCTCCTAAAGTCCGCGCGCGGGCGGCGTGCAACCCCACGATAACCTCACTATTGCCGTTCTGGGACCAGCCGGCGAGGGCTCACGCCACCCAAATACAGACTGTTCTACCCCTGTGCTGAGTCCCTGATGTATGGTCAAACAGGGCTACTCAGAGTCGGTCCTGGTTTCTGTCCAACTTCCACTTGTTGTGGTAATCGTACAACAAGACCTCGGGACCCATGACATGTAGTCGTTGGCCCGTCATCAAGCCGCCCGTGATTGCACGTGCATGACTTGGCGTCGTCACAGGATGCTCTTTGAGACGACAGACCCCAACGACTTCGGCCACGCTTATGGCCCGCTGTGCTCCTGGAGTGTGCGGCGTACAGTATGCGGCATGTGGTTTCAACTCGGAGGCCTTGCGTGCAGCCCGACCCGTTTCCAAGGTTTGTGTCCACGCATATGGAGCCACGACGGACTGGTAGAGCATTCAGTTTCTATTACATCGTTGCAGGACTTATCTCGGACGCTCCAGATCGTGAAGGTGGAGTGTCTGGCCTTCGCAACACATTTGATAATCGCCACCATCGTCAGTTCTTTCCATATCACGTACCATCACTATCCAATCACTACTCAGGTCCTCGAACGGCTTGTCTGCTCGCCTCTCATGATTGCGAAGACATGACTGCATTCTTCACCATGGTCGTTACTGCAGGAATATATAATGGAATTTATTGAGTCTCTAGGGTTCAGAAGTCCGATGTAGGCTCTAGAATATGTAACCGCGCGGTATAAACGTGTAAAAGAATGCACTGAAGACGAGAAATATCAGAAAACCGCTGCATACGGCTGCCACGTAGCGCGAGACGTTCCACAAGAACGCGTCCCCAATGCTTTGTCTGCTCAGTACCTCGTGAGGCTCGTAGCGCGAGTTACCTAGTGCTGACATCTGGCATAGCACGGCGCCGCTGGACGGTGGCATAGACGGACTCAAGTAGAGAAAAAATAAGTCGCTGGTAGTATTGGAAGGGCGTCAAAGGGGGAGCAGGTCCACAACCCTGAAATGCGGACTTCAATTGACATGACTTGTCTTACGAGCCAAGTGTCAACTGGTCTGATGGTGAGCTCAAAGGACTCGGACACTTGTGACACATCACTGCGGCAGCTCCAAGCAATCACACATGCAGATACGCTTGATCACACGAAGAAATGATCTGGCAATAAAGTCAAGGCAGTAGTAGTTTCAAAAGTCTATTCCACGCAGCCATCATGCTGCTGCCGAGGGAAGCGCACAAGAGGGACCTCTCGTGCCGACTATGAAACTACCGACACTGATCGAAAAGATTACATACAAAAGCCGCGCGTGCATAGAAGGCTTTCTCATCCCCTCCGTAATGCATACGAATTGCATGGCCATCCTCTTTGAAGGCTTTGCTTTGCTTTCCGTCAAGACCAGTCAGTGCCATGTCCCGGATGCCAGGCCTGACCATCCATTGGTTTCCCGTTTCCCATTGCCCGTCCCTTTCCGCCTTGATGACCCCTTTCAACGCCCGTTGTTGCTTTGGCGCTGTCCCTATCAGCGCATGGGCTGGAGCTGACTGACCGCCTTCTCTTCGGCTCCAGTATCCCATACCAGGGCTCCGAGCTGCTGGTATTACCATCGCATATTCTGTTCCACCGTGGACCAAGGAAAGAAAACAAATCTTTTGCTGCAATGCAATACGGGAACCCCTTCTCTTTGTATGGACCAGACCGCCAGGACCTCGCCGATCCCCGTTCTGCTATGCAGATGAACCCATGACGAAAACAGAAGAAAATGCACCCGATTTAGCTTTTAAGTATTCGTACATATACATGACTGTATGGATGTTATCGCTTGGATGACAACCAGTCCGCCGTATGGCGCGTAATCAAACATTATTAGAGCGTGTGAGTGTGGCGGATTTGGTGTTGTGTGGTCAAGCTCAGCTAACTGTCATCATCTGCAGCCGTTGACCCAGGCCGTTCGAGTCCAGGGACTTCCGCGGCATAGGAGAGTGGCTCTTCTGGCTCTTAACCAGATGACGCGGGGAGCTCGCATCGGGATCGGTGAAGACCCGGGTGAACGCAGGACTGCCACCGCGTCTGGAACGGTCGTGCCTCGGCGTGGACTGGGGACTCATCGTCAAGAGCTCTTCTCGCCGCACAATATCGGACAAAGTGTGGAACACAGTGGAGGCTCGCTTGACAAGTTCCTGGAGGCTGTTCGTGTCAAAGAAGAGCTTTGCTTTGGACGGCCTCAATGGCGAGTCCTGCCGGCCCCCGGGTCGGTTCCGCTGTTGTTCCATAGCAGCAATGACGGTCGAGACAATAGCGCCATCTGCGGTGTGAAATTCACGCACACGGTCCGGAGTGTTGGGAGTGTGTGGCCTGGTGCCAGGCACCTCCAGAGTCAGATTCGTGCCGAAGATGTCATCATCGGGAGAGAAGACCGATCTGCGCCGGACAACTGTCCTCTCTTTGACCACTGCATTCTTTGGAATATCCGGCTGAGAGTCATCGGATGAGCCGTCCGACCGGTCCAGAATGGCAGCGTCGAACCCCTGGTCAAGGAAACGCTCGTCGATAGTCGAAGGGTCGAAGTCGGAGAAGCTACGGTCGGTATCACTTGCTTCTTCCTCCTCCTCCTCATCTGGTGACGCCAACTCGATGATGTTCTCCGCTTCTTTCCAAAGTGCAGCCGCTGAACCATCCACCAGGCCCAATTCTCGACCTTGTCGAAAGAGTCGCTTGAGGCTGCTGACAAGCAGCGACAATTCCCGAATCTGGCCTGAATGCGCCTTCACACTGGACTGTGCGGCTTGAATGGGCTTGGGCACGCGCATTGACAAGCCTTTGGCAGATCTGGAACCGGATCCCGACCCAGCAATACTAGCCTCCTCAAAGTCGAAATCATCATCCCAATCCTCGCTCGTGTTCTTGTTGCCCGTAGCCCATGTGCCGAACTTGGGTGCACATTTGGTAGCGTCTTGTGGCTCAGGAGCAACTGGCACACTCTGGCTGCGGATGTGCAGAGCTGTGTAACCTTTTCTGCCTCCGCCGCGACCACCTCGATGATCCTGGTCCTGCTGTCCACGGGCAGTCTTGGGTCGAGATAGTCCCCCGTCATTCAATTCGGCCGAGGGCTCGGCCCAGTCAAAAAGGTTGCTCCTGGGCCGTTCGAGCGGTGCAGTTGTGTAGGCATCAGAAGGGTTATTACTGCCAATGCTAGCCAATGCCGACAAAAGCGGGGGACTTGTGCCTCTTCGTGAGTTGAGAGAGCTAGCAGGCGGTGAAAGGGGATTGCTTAAGACTTCGTCGTCGTCCCTTGCCCAGTCGTAGTCATCGTCGGTGGTGTCCAGCGAGAGCCTTCCCATGGTCCGTTCACGGTCACCAATTGACAGCTGAAACTTGGCGATTTCAGTGGCTCGATCATCATGAACACCAGCTGTGGTGCGAGGCTCACGCAAGCCTCTCATGGGAGTTGCGGAACCCTCATCTTCCTCTAGAATCCTGGTTTCACCATCCCACGAGTTTCCCAGAATCTCCTGAATGGACAACCTCTTGGTCTTGAACTGCCCTGGCAAACCATGGTAAGAGTCGTCGAACATGGTGTCAATTGGAGTCTCGGCCATTCGGAAATTGTCGGTGTCAGTAGTTCGGAACGAGTCGAATAGCGCATCGCTCTTGTAGTCCGTATCGTCATCTCCAGAAGCCAGTCCAGGCACCGACATCTCAGAACCAGCAAGGGTCACCGCCCCTTCCTTGGACACTGCCCTGCTGTGGGACGGCATTGGTGCTCCGAAAGGCGGAACAGTCGGGCTGAGCTGGGTGGGGCTGATGGCCTGGAAGTCTGCAGAGGGTGGCGGAGACGGCCCCGCGCGAGATGAGTCGACGTGAAGACTGGACAACCGCGACAAAGGCGGAATATGCGAAGCCCGATCCTGCGACGCAAAGATATCGAGTTTACGCGAGTCCCTGTATCCTGACTTTGGTGGGGTGAACAGATCCTCCATGCCTAAACGCACACTATCCGATTCAACAGCACCTGGTGACGCCGACGATGTTGGGTCTGACGCGTATCTCCTACTCGCGCTATGATCTTCTGAGGCTCTCTTTGGCCGGCGCAGGCTGCCTGCCCGGGCCTTCCAACCACTATTTGGACCAAACTGTGTTGAAAGAGAACGCCGTGCTTTTTTAGTCGGTGTGTCGTCAGACTGGTCTATGGATTCGCGCGCACCGATGTGTGGACTTTGATCGACCGATGTCTCGGTAGTCACGGTTTGCTCCATGACTGATTCAGCGACTGCCACTTCATAGACCTCACCCGACAAGTCTTGAGGACGTATCAAATAGGGGGCGGCGATGTCACCACGTCGCACCAGGATGCGCATGCCTGGCAAGAAGTTATCTGCAGGACTGCTCTCAGTGCTCGTAGCAACATTCCGTCTCCTCAGAGTCCTGACCCGCCTGTGATGGAAAAAGGACGTCCAAGTCGATGACTCCTCACCCTTCCAAGGCGAACGCGCTTGTCCGACTGTGGATGCACGCGCCCGGGGAGACAGCGGTGCATCGCAGGCGGCGGTAGGCAAAGCTGGCGTGATAGGCACCTCTAGCGCCGTAGAAGAACGTTGATGGCTAGTCGCAGGTCTTCGTAGTGTGGGAACTTGTCCCTTAGATCCCCGCCTAGCGAATATGCTCTCTTTGGTTGTTCCCATACGCTTGATCAACTTGTTGGGGTAGGACGAACTAGCTGAGGCGGTAGGGGAGAGGACGGCCGCGCCTGATCCTTGTGAGTTGGAAAAGGAAAAGTCTGGTCCAAGGCTCGATCTAGGGCTGTCAAGCTGCGAAGGAGTGCGTAGTGACAGCCGTCTCATCCATGAGCCGTGTGAAGAAATCGAGTCCCTGCCACCGTCTGTGGAGCTCGCCGTCGCCACATCGCCTGAACGGACAAACGACTGTCGTCTGCTATTTGACGATTGGGGCGACGTTATTTGCCTGTGCGAGAGAGGCGGTCGTCGTGCAGAGACGACGGGGTGAGAGCACAAGGGCGAAGGATGCGGCTGTTCATGAGTGGCGCCAGAGGCGTCGACAGTTTGCGACAGATGTAGGCCCGAAGCTGTTTCTGGTCGCGACGTTGGGGGAGGCGTGGGAGTCGCTCGTGAACCGTCGAAGCGATAGTCAGAAAACGTAGGTCTCGCAAACGGGGAAAGCGGTCGTGAGGAGCTCGGTCGGTTCGACTCGATGGACTGGCCAAAGACAAGGCCAGTAGTAGCGGCGGCAACAACGGTGCCCGTCCCAATTAGCTGTAGGATCGAGAAACGCGGTGGTTAGCTAATTTCTCTCGCGGGCCTCCGACCACACACTCGCCACAAGGCGGGTATGGCTAGACCAAAAATGCACAATCGGCACATTTTGGTCGAAATTGGGCACAGTCTTTGTTTTGTTTGTTTCCTTCAAGATGAGCAAGAAGAAGCAGAGAAAAAAAGAAATAGGTTCAGTGTGTCCAAGCTTTTCCCCAAACCGGGATCCACACCCGCGGGGCGAGCCAAAGTCTGAACACACAGACAAACGGGAGCAACTTACACTGGGAACTGCGTGCATCTTGCCGGTGTACTCTATGTAGACGAGTCGAAATGGTACCGAGACAAAGACAGAAACGAAGGGAATCGGGGGCTCGGAGCGGTCGTGCTTCGCATCGTCATGGCATTGTTCGACGAAGGGAGAGGTCAGTTGTTTGTTGAGCCCAGGTCGAGGACGAAGATCAAGTCCAAGCCGACAGCGTGGTTGACGACTTTTTCCAGCTGATCGGGGCCTGTTCGGAATTGAACGTCTCCTGGCCAAACAAAATGCGCGGAAATTAGAGGGTAAAACACGGTCGACCGAATGCTGCTTTGTTGTCTGTGTGCTGCAGGGTTGGCGGTCAGTGGTCTGCAGAATTGCGAGCTGGTTTAAGCGGGACGGCAGCACGGGCAGTGAAGGGACGACCCGCTGGCGTGGGGTTCGAGCGAGTCGATGTCATGAATGGAAGATGGAACAGCAGTTGCCATGCAGCCAATGCAGGTCGGCTGTACGACGATGGGGAAGAGCTGTTGGGCTTCAGGGGAAGGTAGAGAGCTTACTCGCTCGGTTTAACTCGGGTCGAATTGGCGAACCGATTGCTTGAAATGGAGATTCAATGCGTTGAGTCGGTGGGAGGGGCGGGGGAAACTATCACCAGAACAAACGGTGAGTTGGAATTGGGAAACGACTGTAAGGGAGGCCAAGGCACAGATCTTGTCCACTGGTCGGTGAACAGCAGCCAAGCGACCGACTTTGAAGAACCCCAGAACAGAACACCAATGGGACCAATAGAACAAGAAAAAGGAAAATGTAGAGAAGGTCGGCCGACGGGACGGGGCCGTGGAGGGGGGAGTTAAGAAAAGAGAAAGTAGGTGAGGAGGAGGAGGAGGTAGAGGTAGGTATTAGTGGGAGGGGAGATCGCACCAAGCCAGGGATGGACGAGATAGATATTGGGGATAGGCATAAAACTTGCTTACAGTCTTTGGTACACAACCACAAGGTGTGTAAGATATGGCGGCGCCAGGTACCTCTGGACAAGACAAGGCAAGGACCCAAGCAACAGTGGAGAGACCCCGCAAGATCCTTCGGTTGATGTTGTGAGCAGCAGCTGAGCAGTGGCCACACAAAAAGCAGCCCGACCGAGGCTCTTCCGTACGAAGGACGACGGTACCGGGTATTGGCACTAATACGTAGCGAGGGACGAAGGTGCTGGTGACGTGGATCTGGGAACGATGTTCACGGTTGTTGTCGTGAGTCGTGACTCGTGGCGGTTCGTCTCGGGTAAGGACAACGAGTCTGGAAGATCGATGTAGGGCGAAAGTTCGACGACAGTGGTGTGGGTGGTATTGTCGTGCTGGTGTTGAAGCTTGGCGTATACAAACGGAGTACTGTCGGATTGTTGCAGTTGGCAGCTGTCGTCAATGGCCGGGCCGCGGGCGCGGTCTCAAGGTCGTAATCGAGGACGGTTGGGTCGGGGGAAAGAAGGTGGGAAAGGTAAGGAAGCCCAGGAAGAAGACAAGATGGAGTCGAGAGGCTGGAGGAAGACGGGAATCCAGGACCAAGACCCAACGGCAACAACACAACACAAAAAGTCGGCCGGAAAAGGGACCAGGTCTACAACTCCAAGGGACTGCAAATGTTTGTGGGCGTGGCCACGAGAGTAAGCACAAATAAAACTAAACTCACTGCACGGTGGGGGCAAGAGGCCTGGATCTACTAGCCTAGGCGGATTTTGTTTTGGAATCGATCGAGTGTCCCGCGTTTCTTGGTCACTTTTGGCATTCGCAGGGAATACTAATCTGCAGCCTCATGCTGTGCTCCTTGCAGGACGTCCCTGAGCCAGGCAGGAAGACATGACAACCTGTGGTTCTGCTGTACATACTGTTCCTGGAAGCTTACGCGCCAGGGGCTGTTCGATTGTTCCTGACTGCAGTGGACGAATGGACGTGTCTCGACAATTTTCTTCTTCACATAGCACACAGCTTCAATCTTCCACCCCAAAGACCATCAGCCTTGAACGCACAAACATTACCATGGCATTTGACACAGAATGCCAGGGTCCAGGTTGAAGTCCTTCAAACATGGAACTTGGTATTTCGGAGAGACCGGGGTCCATCAGGAAGGTAAGCTATCCCTGTCGCTCCCAGTCCAGCGCTAGACTGGGGTAAGCAAGGTAGACAAGCGCTACGCCAGGGCCGTGGTTGAGGGACAGTCAGGACTCATCAAGAACCTCATGAAATGCTGGCCTCTCAGCCTCTCTCAACCAATACACCTCGAATACTAATGTGTAGGCCGCTCTGACATTCCAACGATGAGAATCCAAACCGGGACAACGTGGTCCGAGGCTATATAGCGCCTTGGTCGGGCCGTCTCCGAGGTCTAGCACGAACTGGCTATGCTAACCGGTACGGAGTACGGTATCTTCATGGACCACACAGCCAGACCAGCATGGAGTTCTCCCAAGTCGTCACTCTACCATCAGGCTTACCCTCGCTATTAGTACTGGTTCGGAAAGGTTCCTTTTTGGAAGCGAGGCAGACCTCCTGCATCAACTTATGCAGCCCTCATCCGCGCGTCATCATGTGGATTCCTCTCCAGTCGTGCCCTGTCCCCACGAACCAGTCGCGTTGAGAGTTAAAGCAACCTTGAATTCAATCTTGCTTTGTTGTTGGCCTTTGGAACGGTGACTACTGCGTGCACAAGCACGCAACTCACCGATCGGCCTTTGCAACTTCTCTCTTTCTTCTAGTGCGGACCGGACGGCTGGGTTGGTGCACAGAACTAGAGCATTAGAGCATCAATTTCCCAGCCGCGTTTCTTAATGCATGGCTGGCCCTGCGCATTTTGGAAACGCCATCCTCTTTGCATCACAACATCACAGCAAGGTCAGCCCCGGCTTTCCGCACCACATCTACTCCCATGTATGAACAACGCGATGAGCTGGCAAACATGATCTTCGTCCTTTCCCGTTCCAGGTGGGCGAGAAGGTTCTGCTGGGAGCCCGAGAGTGTCAAATGAGGGGACACGCTTGCTTGCCTTGCACTCGAGCCTCTCCCTGCGATACTTTTGCATTTCGTTTCTGCGTCGAGTTGGCATCTGCCATCTTGGTGCACCCATTGGCCCCCTAACGAATACCACCAACTGCCAACTGCTTGGTGCAGCTTACGCCGGGCTGACCAAAAAGCCACTTGCAAAGTATTACCCGACCATGCCAGAAACGACGGAAACGGCCTCAAACCTTGCAGAAAGCCTTCTCACTACTGCGATGCAAGTCCGCCGCGCTTGCTGCTGTCGAGCACTTCTGCACTGTCAAAATACTGTAGATCATGGCACAGGTTTGCTCTGCTGTACAACCAACAATCCCTCTGTCACCACACGCTCTTTCTAGTACACGAGCCCGACAGGCCAGCCCTGGCTCTTGCGTTAGCTGGACGGTTTATACGTCTGCTTGCAGCATGGACTACCGAGCGTCAGGCGTGGGGATCCATCTCAACAACAACGACATGGCTCCCAAGCCTTGCCATAACATGAGTAAAGCGATACCAAACATAATCCACCAAGATGGGATGAGGAGGACCCCAGCCAAAGCTTTATGCCTGTCGTCGGTGCCTCGGCAGCAAATCTTATCTCCAACAGGAAAACCCATGGGCCGTGCTCACGAGAAAAAGCTTCACTTCCCGGTTCTCAACCCCCAATTGACTTTTTGGGACTCTCACACAGACACGACAACAAATTCCGCCTCTTTGACAGTGGGTATCGAGATCGCCACCTTGCACGACGGAAGCACCAGCAATGGCCCACCCGTCGCAGAGCTAGACTAGCCGTCGTGCTCGTCTCCCATCTTGCATCAGCCGTCCACCGCAGCAGCGAGCACGGATGTGTCACTGAGATATAGTGCTGATGACGGAGTGACAAGACGAGCGGAGAAGAACAGGCGTTACAAAAGATCGGACGGTAACGATACCACTCCGTATCCGGAAAGACAGTCATCAGATCACAATGAAAGAAGCATAATAAATAACGAGAAACACACAAGCTCGTGATCCGCGACAGACACGGCCCGCCGTGTACTTCGTGCACCACAGACACACACTCACATACCATCCGGTAGAACAACGGGCCGCGATATGTGGCCCCATTCTCGCCTTTTCTGAACCTGTGGACGCGACAAGTCCGGTCTTGCTGCCCAGCCGCATGGCAACCACAGACAACCTTCCGCACGTGTAGGATGCCATTTACCACCCCACCAAACAACTATCGGCGGGATGTGTGCTGGCCTTCCTAATGAGCAAAGTCGAGACAATGCGACGCCTTTGTGTCCCCACTATAACGCCTCCAAAGCTGTCACGGCTGCGTACATGGGTTTCCTCTCCTGCCGCGCCCTACCGCCCGTCCCCTTCACGCGTATCCTCGCGGGGACTTTGCTTGTACGGCCTTTAGCTTCCTGCTGTAGCCGACTTCGTCCAATATGGCATCTCTGGCCGTTGCATGGTACTAAAGTGCCGCTCCCCTTCCCGGCGGCGAGAGGCAGTGTGAGGGTGTCACAAGCAGGCGCGGCGCCCCGGCAGCGAGGCTCACAGCAGCTGCCAGTATCTGCCAGCCATTATTCTGGAATCCTTCCAAGGTTCCCTCTTTCACAAAGGTGCAAAACAATTTACCCGTACGGAGTGCAGTACATACAAGCTCAGAAAAGTAAAACGAGCATTGACCCTCCGAGAAAGCGGGTGCCAAACCTGGAGGACGGGGCGGGGCCGAGGACGAAGCAAAACAGCAAGCACGTCAAAGTTCGGAGGATATATAGAAAGAAGCATACCGTCCGGCATCACCTGATCAGGCTGGCCTGAACGACGATTTCCACTTTGAGGGTTGCGAGTAATCCGCATTGCATGGATGATCAGCAAGCAGACTTCGTATGCACAGTCCCATATCCGTATCTGCCCGGAGCAAATCTACCTCGCAGTCTCACCAGCCACCAACAAATAAGAAAAAGCCGAAACGGTGCCTTGCAGTAGCCCGGCCGCTGCGTCGTGCATTTTCGCCGAGTGTGGTAGTGAGCACTTACTAGTAGATACCAAAGTAGATTGGCGCTCGTCCACTCTATGCTAGACACCCATTACTCAAGGATCATGATAGGCGACGGGCCGCAAAGTCTTGAGACAATGACATTGGGAAACATTCCCGCAACCTTTCATTTTGCTCCCCCACAATCCTACAATGGCACAAAGCCGAAGCAAGCAAAGGCGCTGTCCCGTGCCCGTACCGAGTGTACCGCTGCCGTTCCTTCGGCGCCCCGCCGCTGATGACACCCCACCAAACCTGGCACATGCCGCAGAACAATGGGCCAGCTTCCGAGTGTTGGTGTTGGTTGGTGCCTTTGGTAGTAGTGATTTGCTGTTTTCCCCTTTCCCGTGGCTGCCGTTGACTGTACAACGTGACGGCTCATTTTCCTATTGTTTCTGAATTATATTCTAGTTCTCGTCCATTCATTCTGACAAGTGACGAACGATTTTTCGAGGATGGGTGAACTTCGGAGGAACCTGCGTGCTCCGTATAATACCCCATTCCGCTCCATCCCGAGCCCGCCCAGCCTGCCAGGGTCAAGTGAATTGAGCTCAAATCTCCGCGATCGTCTACCCGCCCCCGCCAATGCACAGATGCATTTGTTTGAGATTGGGGGTTCTTTGTGGGGAAAAGCTCGCATGCGAGGAGAGGGGAAGCTGTTTTCTGTTTACTGTTGGCTGCTTCGGCCTGTTTGCTATGTACGACGAGCGAGGGATGGAATGGGCCTTTTGCACGCCTAACCGCCTGCGGTTGCTCAGCCCGCAAGAAGAAGGAGTTTCAGTGTTCTCGAGGCGGCCGCTGCGCCTGAGCCGGCGCCTCGCTGCATCTAGTAATTTGCTTTTCCTTCCTTCGAGACCCAAGCGAGCGGAAAGTTGGAGCCAGTCAGTGGCGCTGGGGCGCTGAGGCGCCTCCGCGGGCTTTTGCTGACCAACAGCAAGGGAAGAGGTCCCCCGCGCCGGGGGGGCCCGCGCCGGGGGGGGGACATCCATTCTTCTGCTGCCTCTTGATGTACAGTAAAAGGGCAAGGCTGCATGCATTGTGCATGCATGCAGGCTCGCATCGACCAAGGCGGCTAACCTGAGGAATCTCGTAGGTTCAAGATACGCTTTGGCAGGAAGACAACAGTACAAAAAGGCGCCCCAACTACGGTACACCAACAAGTCTCCGTGACAACCAACTCTGTTGGGCTTGTTGATGTCTCACCTCGAGCCACTGGCACGCGGTTGGACTGTCTTGCCACACGGGTGGGTGGCCGGGTGACCGGCAGACGACGCCTTTTAGAGGGGCGCCACTGTCACGGATCGGCGACGACCAAGCTCGCTCTTGCGGAAGCAGCTGAAAGCTACCGCTATCTACAGAGTACAAGTATCGATCCCGCCAGCTTGGGCCGGCAAGCTCCATTCCCGGTCCATCCCCTGCTGAGAGGTGATGCTTTTTCCGCGGGGAATAGAAATATAGTTTTTCAGATCCCTGGTGCGCAGGCTGATGGTCTGGGCCTTTGTGTGCCTTGCTCGCCGATCTGGAGCAAATGACTCCCGAAAGCTTGGGATGCCACACAAGTACCTCTCATACGTCAAACCTCACAGATTAACCCCCGCGCATGTCCCTTTGAGCCTCATTGCTTGCAGCTGCAATGTGGAGTGCTTTCATTCTCCACTTTTGAGCAGTCAAGTGCTAAAGATAGAACACAACAGTACGGCTGAACGTGCCCACGAACCACAGCGACTGCAATCACGAAACTCCTGAAGTCAATCCACACCGAGCATTCCTTTTGCAAGAAGCCCCACCAGTATGGACGGATTAGATGTGCTCTGCTTTTCTTGACTAATAGTTTGGTGTGCGATATCAAGGCCGTTCATGATCATGATCGACCACGTCTGATGAACTTGCTAGTCTTCCAAAAAAATGGATAAAGTTTATTGCACCGACCTCAGGCCTTGACGCAACACGACTTCAACCTATGAGGCACTCAGAACGAGGTACGCTTCTCGAACTGGATGACGAAACAGGCACGTCGTCCGAGGAGGTCGTCCAGTACTATGTTTGCACCTTCATTGGTCAATTGCGTGCAATAAATTGTGGCCAGCTGCCAGGATGTCGGCTGAGAAGTGCGGAGGTGACCAAACAGCCGGGAAACTTGAGCAAGAGATCAAGGACGCCCCGAACTACTGCGCAGCAAGGCTAGGTCAAGAGCGGATAAAGGACCGAAGGAAAGGACGCCAAGAGCAGCCACTGAGCTGAGACGAGACAGTGATTCTCGAATGATCAACTGTTTGTTTTTGTTGTTGTGGCTGGTGTTGTTGACTTCGAGTACTACAGCATCTGTCACCGGTAAGATCGACAGTGCTGTGTGCCTGGAGCCGCAGAGTCAAGAAATCCTTCAGGAGCCGAGGAGTCTGACGATATGGATATGTTTCTGGCAACCCCGGATCCGGAACGAAAAGAGTAACCTCGTAAGGTTCTGTGGTCGTCCTCTGTTGGCAACGTAACCACCGACTGAGACTCCGCAACCTCGAAAAAATTTGCGTCATGGGCTAGATGAGAGACCCCTGTACTATGGAATTCGGCCGTAGACGTGACCGACGAGATGGTGCAGTGCCAATGCAAACTGCGAATTTGCCCATTGGTGGCCCCCAAGCCCGAGGAGACGGTGGGATCGGGGAGCTTGCTGGGACACGCACTCATTGGCCAGCTGTGTAGACGCGGGGACCCTGATCGGCGCGGCTATACGCGACACCACGTTGCCATTGTGTTGGCGGCACATTCGCGCGGCTCCGGTGCGCCGATGTGGTTGTTGAACAACATTGGTTGCTATTGCGGCTTGGTCGAGTGTCAGAAGCACTGCCGTGACCAAGGGTAATGGCAGCCAGGTGCGTGCGTGGCCCCAACGGCCGTGACGTGACTGACACGGCGAGGGAGCTGATCCGCTGGAAGGACTGTGCTGATCAGTCGATTCGCTATGCCATCTGCTGATTTAAAATTTGTCCAAGCTGTCACTTTGGACGGAGCAAGATCGAGGGCCTGCATCCGAAGGACTGACGCCATCTGCACGCAGCTCAGGCGGCGAATGCTGATTTCGTTCAGCGATTGGATTGAGGGTGGCTTTGCTAGTTGTCGTTGGCGCGCAAGACGGTACGTAACTACGAATTTAGATAAAAGTACTACTGCGCGCCCAGTCTTGAATCCCTGATACCGTTGATGGGCCGGATAAGACGTTGGAGTTTGGTTTGGAACGGTGTTTCACCGATCTGACCAATCAGTCATCAAGGTGTCGGATGTCCACTTTGGGACTAGCGCATGTCTTGGGGGCCAGACCAGCTTTGCAAACCCAGGCGGGGTCATGTAACTACCAGGCAGAAAAGTCGTCTGATCTTTGAGACTAGACTGACGCCACTCGTTTTTGTGTGGGGTAAGAACCTGGCTCTCAAACTGTTTAGCTTCATGGATCAAGATTCAACGACACAGCTCTCACATCGTGCACCACCCAGCAAGCAGGCCTCCACCCACTCTGCCACTGAAACCTTGAAGGTCGGGCCCGCAGACCCAGACTCAGACTGCGCTTTTACCGTCCTGAACGGCAGTTGCAATACGAGATCTGTTTGGGCAAAGATCCTCGTCCACCGCCGCTCGATTTGTCCGCCAAAAAGTAACACTGTTGTGGATCGGGGGCATCCCACTGTGACAAGAGAATCGCTCAAGTCAGACCTTCGTCAGCTCCTGCACCTCACATATCCCCCGAACCGCTATCGCGTCACCCCAATATCGCCCACGCGGCAACCGTGACACCAAGCCCCCTTGACCTTGTCCCGCTGTGGCGGTTTCGTCTTGAGCGCTCACTCGTCCACCAGCCTCGCGAAACCAGACCAGACATCCTTTTCGGCATATCATATCACCTCAAACTACATCAACCAACCCTACTGTACCTTCCCAGCCATGGAAGCCGAGATCAGAGCTATCTTGCCCAACGTGGACCCGGTTGTCTCCGAGTACTCGGCCGGTTACTTGACACATGCCTCTTCCTCCTACGCCGGAGATGAGGACCAGGCTGGCCCCTCGCCTTTAGCCGAGGCCGCCTCAGAAGTCACCGAGCTCTTGCTATCTGCCGCTGGGAACTCGGACCTGACTACCCAGGAGAAGATCAGGCAGCTGGTCGAGAAATGGGTCGAGAAGTATGATAAGCAAAACGGCTTGTTGGAGAGGAAAGGCCCCTCCGTCCGCAGGCTGGACCAGTCTTTCCAGGTCGGCGCACAAAACAACGTGTCGTCCACCTTGGCCGTGGCCACGGGTGCTGTGGATCTCGAGGCCGCGAATGCCAGGAAAGTCGAGTCCAAAGTCGACAGGAAGAAGCTTGAGAAGGCTGAGCGCAAGATCGCGGCCAAGCTGCAGAAGAAGACCTTCAAAACCGTCGAGTATGAAGCCTCTCGCTTGCTTGATATGCCCGACGATGCCCAGTCATATGAGGAGTTCTACATGGCTGTCAACCCTCTACAGCTTGGCGGCACGGGCGGCAAGTCGAAGGACATCAAGATCGACAATATCGACGTTTCCATCGGTGGGTTAAGGATTCTAGCAGACACTACTCTGACATTGGCATATGGTCACCGCTATGGTCTTGTTGGTAACAACGGTATTGGTAAATCTACATTGCTGCGGGCTCTTGCTCGCAGAGAGGTCCCTATTCCCACACACATTTCTATTCTCCACGTCGAGCAAGAGATCACCGGTGACGACACTTCCGCCATCCAAGCTGTTCTGGATGCCGATGTCTGGCGGAAGATCCTTCTTAAGGATGAAGCTGTGAGTGATCCCATTTGGACCCTGCCGGCCGTCTGGTTTCTGACATTTATTGCAGGAAACCACCAACAAGCTCGCCGAGATAGAGTCGCAGCGAACTACCATGGCAGATACCTCAACAGATGCGTCAAAGCTCGATCGGGAGCGCGAGGCGCTGGACCAGAAACTCACCGACGTTCAGTCCAAGCTCGCAGAGATGGAGTCGGACAAGGCTGAATCAAGAGCCGCAAGCATTCTTGCTGGCCTTGGTTTCTCACCAGAGCGGCAACAATTCGCTACCAAGACCTTTTCCGGAGGTTGGCGTATGCGTCTTGCTCTGGCCAGAGCACTCTTCTGCGAGCCTGATCTCCTGCTTCTCGACGAACCGTCCAACATGTTGGACGTCCCCTCGATTACCTTCTTGTCCAACTACCTCCAAGGCTACCCCAGCACTGTCCTGGTCGTCAGTCACGACAGAGCCTTCCTGGATGAGGTCGCAACGGACATTATCCACCAGCATTCCGAGCGTCTCGACTACTACCGCGGCGCCAACTTTGCATCCTTCTATGCCACCAAGGAGGAGCGAAAGAAGACGGCCAAGCGCGAGTACGAGAAGCAGATGGCTGAGCGCGCCCATCTGCAGCTTTTCATTGACAAGTTCCGCTACAATGCAGCCAAGTCGTCGGAAGCGCAGTCGCGCATCAAGAAGCTCGAGCGTATGCCCGTGCTCGAGGCGCCCGAGGCCGAGTACAGCGTGCACTTCAAGTTCCCCGACGTCGAGAAGATGACGCCGCCTATCATCCAGATGACGGGCGTCACATTCGGCTACACGCCCGACAAGATCCTGCTGCGCAACGTCGACCTCGACGTGCAGCTCGACTCGCGAATCGGCATCGTCGGCCCCAACGGCGCGGGCAAGACCACCATGCTCCAGCTGCTGATCCAGAAGCTCACGCCGCTCAGCGGTCTGATCTCGCAGAACCCGCGGCTGCGCGTGGGCTTCTTTGCGCAGCACCATGTCGACGCACTCGACCTGACTACGTCCGCCGTCTCGTTCATGGCCAAGACGTACCCGGGCAAGAAGGACGAAGAGTACCGCCACACGCTCGGCGCGTTCGGCATCACGGGCACCACGGGTCTGCAGAAGATGGAGCTGCTGTCCGGAGGACAGAAGTCGCGTGTCGCGTTCGCGTGTCTGGCGCTGACGAACCCGCACATCCTCGTGCTCGACGAGCCGTCCAATCACCTCGATATCGAGGCCATGGACGCGCTGTCGGACGCGCTGCGCAATTTCCAGGGCGGCGTGCTGATGGTGTCGCACGACGTTACGATGTTGCAGACGGTGTGTACCAGTTTGTG
The DNA here is from genome assembly GCA_003671545.1 of Ophiognomonia clavigignenti-juglandacearum. Taxonomy (NCBI): domain Eukaryota; kingdom Fungi; phylum Ascomycota; class Sordariomycetes; order Diaporthales; family Gnomoniaceae; genus Ophiognomonia; species Ophiognomonia clavigignenti-juglandacearum. Next base: position 92,113 of record PYFS01001622.1, on the reverse strand, counting down.
GGTGTGTGATGGCGGCACGGTCGAGAAGTTCGACGGTACGGTCGCGGACTACAAGAAGAGGATTACGGCTCAGGCCGAGGCTTCGGGCACGAACGGTGTCGTTGCGAAGCACTAATGGGTGTGGCATTCCCATAGAAGTCATAGCGATGCATTCACAGCGCTAGCAGTCCCGATAAAAATCATTTCCAGATCCGAGTCCACTTCCAGCGGTGCCGTTCACGAGCGGAGAATTTCAGCCGAGCCTCGACCGAACTGGTATCGTCCTTGTCTCTCATTCGTATGGAGAGTAACGATGCTAATGTACACGTGCTTGTATACTCTCCTCCTGAGGACTGTACCTCCTCCAGTGCTGCCACACCTTCGCTTCAGATGACTCCTACTGCTGAACCCTCGTCCAGGGGCGTACCAAGTATGCACCGGCTCGCGAACACGACCACTACTTGCCCGCCCGTCTCATTTCCGATTCCCAAGTATCGAGTCCTGCTTTCATCTTCGTCTCCCGTTCCGCGGGGATGGCCACGTTCTGTGGCGTCGAAGTGAACATAAGCCGCTCAGTGGCAGAGGGTATGTGTCTGGCAAATATATCCTGACTTCGAGATGCGGACGTTCCTGTACAGCGCCTGTGTCTTCCATATCAGTACCATTTCAGTGCGAAAGGTTTCAGTCGTATAGGACTCACCTGGTAGGAGCTCGGTCTTCAGTCACTGTCGCTGACGGTGCTTTGCTGGTAGGCATGATTACGGTGCTGGTTTTGAGAATTGGAGAGATATGGAGGGTAGGACTTGCTTGGTTCCCATCACGACGTCCCTCAACCGCGAGGAAGGATTCCCAATTTATGCGCAGAGACTCCAGTACCATGGCCCAGGTGTTCGGAGAGCACATCTGCCTCGCCGCACCTGCACTTTGAGCACAAACGCGGTCACGACAATGTGTCGGCGGCATCCCAAAGCGCCTACACGAGCACCGCGAACACTTCTATGCGAGGCACATCGATAAGCAGCTATGCTGAAGCAGTTGAGCGCGGAACGTTAAATCCCATCATCGGTTTACACTCGGGTCCTCCAAAGCACATTGGCACTCATCCTCCTAGTGTCCAAGATATTTGCCTATCTCGCCTCGGTGCAGACAACCGGACAGCCGCGTGGGTCTGTCAGCATACAGACTCATTGGCCATGAACAGCTGTGAAGAAGCCTATCACATAGCTTTGCTCGGGACTGGCCAATGGAGGGGCAAGCACCCTTAAGCCACAGCACCGAAGTGCTCACGGCTCGTTCGCTTGTGCTCATCGAATGACAGGCAGTGCCCTCAAGACACGAATCCAAGGTTTCTTGGCTGTCATTTTCAACTATGCCGCGGTTGTGCTCATCCAAATGTACGACTATAGCTTGCCAACCTTGAACCTGGTCTCGACATCTTATTCTTTCGTCTCTCCCATATCAGGTCACGGTGCCTATCGTTTATTTTTCGAATAGGCCATGCCCTAATCCAACATCACCAGCACCTCAGGTTTCTCCACGTGGTTTTATTCTGAACTTTGCAGCCAGCGTGTTTTGTCCTAACTGCTGCCACCATGGAAGGGAGCTATGAGCCAACCCGGGGGAACGAATTCAACTCTTCTGTCGGTTCCCAGTCGATCGACTTGGGCGACAAGCGATATATCGACGCTAATTACATCGGCGAGGGACACGCCAACTACCAGGAGACTCACTCACAGCCTTCATGGCATATGCCGGTGCCGCAGCCAGTGCATTTTGAGGTCTCCCACTCCCGTCCTTTGGTATTTCGACACAGGAACCCTCTCGGGGGTTTGATCTTTCCTGGAGCGCAGCCGCGGCAGACGCCGGGACACCGGTGCGATCGATGCCCTCTTGTCTTTGGGCAGGCCCATGATCTGGAGGGGCACATGCAAGACCATCTGGCGGCCCAGCAGTATGCTTGCGGTGGTTGTAAGAGGGCCTTTTTCGCGCAGGACGCACTGAAAGTTCGTACAAGCTTCCAGCCTCAGTTGTCAAGATCGCGTTTGTGCTAAATGCTCTCGTATAGTCGCACAGCGAGGAAGGATGTCCCGGAGAGAGAAGGGGCAAGGAGGTATAGGATAGCCTCAGTGTACGACCGGCAGCTTGCCATCGAGACGAAGCACCAGAACAGTCCGTTGGGACATCGCCATCATCTCCGCCAGCCAATGCGAGAGTCCAACTTCCTAAGGTGGCTACAGGCACAGCGGACAGAGATATTCCAGAGCGTCTCAAATTCATCCAAAGCCACCCAATAGCACCTTGGACTACAGGCATCACATTTACTACAGACAGCCCCCCAACCTTGGAGCCAGAAGAGCCGACTGCAGACGAAGAAGAGGAACATTTGACGACGAGCCAGGTTTCATCGTCTCTTCTCGATATAGGCGATTGTTCTGATACTCTTGACAGCGAAACATCGAGCGATTCATCATCTGGACTGACACCACGCACCATATCAGCGGGCCATGTCCATCCTCTTCGGGACGAGAAGGATCGACTTCTCGGGATGCTTCTTCAAGAATATATTACCTATCGCTCTCTTGCTGGGGGGCCGTCGGGGTCGAACCAAACCAGCACTTCTGGGCCTAAAAAGTATGTCGAGAAACACAAACAAAGCGGTCGCGGAAAGAGGACGGCGAAGGAGGCAGAGGACGAGGACGACGATGGCAGCAATAATTCGGGGAGTAGGGCACCAAAGAAACAGAAACAATCAGACGAAGGCAGACATCCTCGGCGATATTTTGCTTGTCCTTTCTTCAAGAAAGACCCGCAAAGGCACAGCGACTGCCACAGATACCGGCTCGCACGGATCCGAGATGTTAAACAACATCTGCGCCGGTGCCATAGTCCACCCATCTACTGCCCGGTTTGTGGCGAGAACTTCCAGATGGAGGAGGACCGGGACATACATATCAAATCGAGGACATGCGAGGAGACACCTTTTCGCATTGACTGGGTGACCAAATCACAGCAAGAGAAGCTGTCGGAGAAGCCGCCTCCCAATACTTCCGAAAAGGACCAATTGCTCGCGATGTTCGCCGTGTGTTTCCGGAGCATGGTCCACCAACATCTGCATACATCGACCCAGACTTGTCTGAAGAGACTCGATTGTTCCGAGACTACATGACGCGCGAGGGACCTCCATTCTTACTCCGCCACCTGCGACGACGACAGCCCCATATCTGGGACACTCAGGATGAGACCTTTCTAGAGGAGCTGCTAGGTGATGGGCTGGCTCAACTTGCGGGCGGATGGTCTCGTCACCGTCATCGTCCAATGCCCGAGGAGCGAGTACCAGCGGTAGCTGAACAACTACCGGGAGCCGCTGAGCAAGCAGCAGCTTCCCATGGTCAGGTCCATAGTGGGACACCACCCATGGCGTCCTGGGCACTCGAAGCGTTCACTGACGACTTACCTGACCCTCAACATGTCCAAGACACTTCTGGAGTCGTAGATTTGGACTTTTCGTCGCCCGATTTCGCATCAGCCGGCATTTACACCAGTTATATGGACCATGAAGACTACCCGGCCCATTTCCTAACTCCTTTGAAGGCAGGCCCCGGCTCGACAACCCCATACGCAGAAGGTCCAAGGGAGTTCGCGTATCATCTGCCGTCCGAAGATACTTCGGCTCTTGACTGTTCCAAGTTTGCGGGCTTCTCGAGCGCTCCAGCTGCCTATTCCCAGCTGTTGGATAGAGATCTCACTTCGACTGCGTCCATTCCAAACACGGACTTGCCGAATAATCTAGCATCCCGCTCGCAGCCTTCGAGCGTGGATTTCACTTCTACGGGGTTCTTTCCGGTGCAGATGATGCCAGGGCCGGCATCTAAAGCTCTGCGGCCGCTCAGATCGGCACCTGTGCGAAGGGAGTGGGAACAGTCTGGCATGGCCGAAGCGTGATGAGGTTGTATATTGGGCTGGATATTGGCGGGCGAGCTCAAGTGTCCTCACATGCGTGTATTTAGGTGAATGTGCAATGGCGAGAAAAGCCCTACTCACTTTTCCTTTGAATGGATGGCTATAAAATTGTTGGCCTCGCGGTGTAGGTCCTTGCTCTCAAAGACTGCTTCACATAGTCACTTTACGGAATCAATCACATGTTCGTTCCACCAATACAAACCGTGAGCTGTTGTTCCCCGCCCGTCACCGCCTCTACAAAATAAGCCGCAGAAGCAGAAATGACGACTCTCTGCAGTCAGCGTCAGCACGGCACTGTTGTGTCTCATCCGCCAGGCCCGGTGTATTGTTCTCAGCCCTATAGGGCTCGCATAGGGTGCTGACATGACACCACACGTGGACGTGCGTACGTGCGGCTTTCTCCGTGTCAGCTAGAAGGTAGGAGACCTGGGGGAAGAGGGAAGGCGGTCGGGGGAAACGACGAGGAATGGTGTGCGGCCGTCAATCACAACAAAGACCGTCTTCAAACAGAAACCAAGATCTCATCGGCGTCCAGTTTCTATCCTGAGGCTTTTGGCTTTTGAGAATCTTGGTCGGCGGCCTGCCCCAAATGTCGCGCAGATGAGTGAGGGCTGTGGGCCGCGCAACCGCAAGGCAGAGATGGCGACCCCGTGTCACGAGCGCCCAGGAATAGCAACACAGGAATTGCTGATGGGTGATGGGGCTTGAAGCCTCGTAGCCCAATCTGGACCTATTCCTTTGGGATTGAAACGAGGATGGGCGGCGGCCGGCTAGTGCATTTTCCAGCCAATAACCGGGTAGTGGTGGAATGGCAGGCCCAGATGGAAAGGGGTGGCCTGGAAGGATGCTCTCCTGTAACGCCAGCGCGCATTGAAGTAGCGAGGCCGGATCTTGGTTTCTTGCGGCCGAAAATGGCCATAATTTTCAATCATAGGATCCAAGTTAATCTTTCTGCTGTTATGAATGGCGGAAATCAGTGCCCGCTACCCAGCTTCCAATTTGACTGCAAGACCACTCGTGGCCTCTAGCCGAGCTCGCCGCCGACCGCATGCCGTGTCAAAGGATGTTGTGCGACGTTTCACGGTCGGATTCGGGGACAAGGACGCAGAGTACGCTGTCCGCTTGATAGAGACGCCGGATGGACGTCCCGAGGGCCTATCTGCCTGGCCGGAGGATGGATTTTGTACGCGAAATATGGAGACAATCAGACGGGGAAGTATTTTGACACTGCGTCAGGGCAGCCTGGAATACGGATTCTTCAGTGCCCCCTCTGCCACTCGGCCTCTGCTTCACATCAAAGGTGCGACATGTACGTGCGTACTATCCGGGCGATACTTGCATCTGTGGCTGGCTCGTCTGGCCTGATCAAGTCTTGGCGACAAAGCCATTTTTAAGGCTCGACGCGGCCGCTGGAAAAAGGCCATGTCGGCCCAAGCATTGTGGACTCGACCTCTACCTGAGGACGCCGACCTGGTGTCGGTCCTGGACATGGGGGCGCGTGCAACGTGTGCTCAAATGGTAGAGCCAGGCTGGATATCGCGAGATTGCCGCGGACCAAGCACAAACTGATGCCTCGATATTTCGAAATATGATGAGTCCGAATCTAGCATTTCCAAGTCGAGGCAGTGCCATCATGAGGTCCGCCTTTCTGCAAGCTGGAAAATTCACAAAAGCGGCGAATCTTGTGACGTGTGTTGAGGCTCCGGCGTATTTTGGCTTGTGATCTAGCTGCCTCGCGGGATGACGGGTTGAAGAGTGTTGTGAGGCATGCTTGAAAGGGATTGAAAGGGATAGATACCGCTCTTCTATTCCCTTTGCGGAGGAATGCGTCCCTCCTGCATGAACTACTTTCCATTATGAGGAAGACACAGGGCCCGTTAGTAAGGCACTCACATGAATATTGAGGCTGCTCGCAGCGTTGTGGGTCTTCTCGTACCAGTGTTCGACACTATCCATGAGGGCTAGATATGTGTGCCGCGAGGTACCGAACGATGATGTAGGCAGCAAGGACTACTTGCGACTAGTACTTTGTGTGACTGTTCAAGGCGCCGCCATCAACCCCGGCCGACTGCCTGAGACCATCGACGGTAGGCGCAGCCGCGGAGGAGCAGCGCACTTGGCAGCAAGAATGGCGGGCCACATCAAGACCAGCAACGTCACACGAACCACTGGGGTGCACACGATACCCGCCGCGTAGTCGATATGAAAAGGCGGAGATTGCAAGTGACACTTATGGTGGCTGTGCGCATATTCGGTATGTAGGTGATCGGGCCTGCACTACAGTGGAGTGTTGCCCAGACGCGGGTTGATATTGAGCCGCAAACTGTCACTCAAGAAGGCCGGCGAGATGAGGTGACACAGGTCGTCAAAAGGCCCATTGGCTTGTATTTGGCCGAGACTTGAGCCAGTGTGCACACACAGTAGAGTATTGGCAACCAGAGAAAAGTCACCAGACCAGACAAGGTGAAGTTCGGACGAAGACGGTTCTTCGTGATGTGACTCGGAAGTCGGGGACTCAACCGGCGTGACGAGAGCCGAAGCGAAGAATGCCAAATTAGATGAGATCGCTTCACGCCGACTTCAGTACAGTTATGATCAACATAAGCGGGAGACCCATGGCAATAGGCCGGTGCAACAACAAAGCGTGATGATGTGAAGAAGCATGAAAGACGTCGATGAGTCGAATGGCGAGAGAGACTTTGATAGTCTAGGGTCCCTGGATCAGGATCCCGGCAGCAGGGAAGGGAGTGGTCGTGATTGTTTCGAAACGGTCGATCTCGTCCCGTTTCTCCCGCCGGGCCCGTTTCTCATACGCTCCTTTACGACTTCTGAAAGTACAAAGTACAGTACATGCAGCCATAGCCCTGCACATGCACATGCATGATAGACTCACTCCACCAGCACAAGAACATATCCAAATATCAACTGTACTTGTCGGGACTTTGGGGCATGCTCTCTCTGCTTGCGCGGGTGCGACATGGGTTGCAGGTGCAGGTGCAAAAGGTGCAGCAGAGGCTGCAGTGGCAGTAAAAGACAGCATTGATCTACTTGCTGTGCTTGCTGTGCTTGCCGTTTTGACCCAGAGGCTTGCGCCTTCCCCACACTATGAGGCTCTGGGAAGGTGTGTGGAGCCAACCTGGAAGCTTGTGTTACCGTCTGCTGCCCGCTCTTTCCAGGCCCGCTCGTTGACTTCTTCACTGCCAAACGGCGGCGCGCCCCTTCGTACCCATTGCGGCTGCACACAGCAAAAACTACACCACTCCACACCATCTTCACTGCCCGCCTGGCTGCCCGCCCGCCTGGCCTTGCAGTGAACCTCGCTGCAACCTTGTTTCACCGTCTCTTTTCTTTCACGACGAGAGCTCGACGCGCTTGATTCTGCTCTCTTTTGTTGTTATGCACACCGCGTCGGGTACGTCAACCCATGCCGGGACAAAAGGACTCCTCGCGCGTGCTACCGACCACCGGGACTATGGCACAGTGACGCACATGTCAATCAAATGCTGCGCATCTTGTTTCGCCGCTGTCTTGCTTGGCCCCTCCCGAGTCCCGCCAGTCTGCCCGTGCTGTCGTGGTGGTGGGCATCTCCTCATCGTTGCTTGCTAACAGTTACCTAAAGCCTGCCGCGCTGAGAAAGATGTGCAACACTCGTGCCATGACAGTCTTCGTTTTGCCTCGGAGCACATGGATGGCACAACGCAGGCTCAGACTATCAGTTGACCAGATACGTGCTCCCCGGATTCAGCACGCGCGTCCAGGACCTTCTCCTGCTTGGTGCCCAAGCTTGCCAAGTTGCCTTATACCATACAGCGCCTGGAAGGGCTGAACGCTTCAGGATGGGGCAATCAGTCACTTGCAAGGAGGCTGAAGGTGGATTCCCGCCGACTCTGGCTGTTGATCTGTCAAATATCGAACATCCACAACTACACTGTGTCCAACTTTCCCGCTGCAATACGGAGTACCTGGTACACGCCCTCCTCGGCAGCCATGTCTCCCAGAGAAGGAAGGACGACGTCTCAGACCCCGCACAGGCTTCTCAGTCTTGACGAGTCTGATTTCAAAGCAGAAGCACGGCCATCTTGCCCAGTCATTGCCGCTCACATCGAGTCTGCTCTGCCCAGCTGCTATGCCCGCTGCGGGCCGTGATCACGAGTGTGATCACCATGCTGATTGTGTTACCCATGAGGCAAGGCTCTATTCGTTGTCGAAGCCGACCGCCCCGAGCACAGAGTGCAGGCTGCTCATGTTCAGGACAAGCATGTCCCGCCCCCTGCCCTCTCCCCGCACCACGCCCCATAAGCGTCCCTCAACGTCGGGTCCGGAGAGTGGAGAAAGGTGAAACGAATTCTCAGCCCTATGAAAATTTGGGGTCCGTGTTCCTGTCCAATAACTTTGGCCAATTTCTGACCGCCACTGGCCCTGCGTGTCCCGGTGACGCCGATATGGCCCCCATCCTCATTTAAGCTTGCTCAGGATCAATGTCGTGTATTATCAGACACCCGGCCGACAACAATGGCCGCCCGCTGGTCACGGGTCGTCTATGGCCTACCGGGCCGAATATGTGGTTTTATGGGCTCCCGGCTGGTATGCTCCTCGGATGGTTCGGACGCTTGCGCGGCGTTGGACACCTACACACCACACACCCTCCCATATCCAACCACAAGACTTCGGCTTGTCGCGTATCTGGACGCGACCCATGCAATACAACCTTCTACCAAGACGTTCACCGCCAGAAGTCTCGAGAGAATCTGGATGAATGGCTGTGCACGCATGAGACCAGGCATCGCAGGCGGATTTCGTCTCTTAGTTCGAGATTGCCTCATGCGGGCGCATGCGTGGAGTGCCCATCCTTCTTACCATGCCAGAGGTTGGGCTTCCATTGTGCGATTGATAAGCTCCCGATAGATCCAAAAATTGTTGAGGGCTACCTACCCTGCGTCAGGCCGAGGACTAGGTAGGTCGGAGAGCCTACCTACTGGCAGGTACCGGGCGCCATGCCATTGTCTTGATGGCAGTCTGCGAGAGAGGCGCCTAGGCCTTTTGGCAGCCCCTGATTATATGCAGCCCTGTGAAGGCTGCTGACCTGCGCGTGTGGAGATTTACATCTGACATACATTGTACAGGTACAAGCTGGACTTTGGTCTACATGAGGCGTGGTCCAAGTAAGCTGCAAGTTGGCAACGGTCGAATGTCCTCAGCACCTTGATTACACGGAGCTGACGGGGAAAATGAGGCAGGTACATCTCCAAAACAGCGGTGGCGGCTAATTTCCTACGTCGTCGTGGAGGAAGATGAGGTTCTCATGCGCGCTGCAATTTCCTTATGAGCCATCATCGGCCGCTTCCAAATGCCCCACCACCAGGCGCGCATCTTTCATCTATTTGGCGCTTTCGCAGGATCCGAGCTGTAATGCGAGCAAAATGGCACAAGTTACGCCGCCATGGTCCGCAGCGAAGGAACAATTGGCAGGAGAACCCGTGCATTAGGCGATCAAGATCCCGCTAAACCACGGAGCTGGGTCCTACGCCGCAAAGGCGCAGCAACAAGCTTTTTGGGTCGGGCGGGTTCAGAACCTGGACCGCGGAACGACTTTGCGCCGTTTCTAACATGGCCTTCACAGTTGCTCCGTACATGCGCGTGTGCACACTATTTGTCTTTGGTCCCTCGCCCGGAAGAGACGTTACTCTGGAGCGTGCCTTCGGCAGTCGAAACATGCTCGACATGGCACTTCATAAAAACCACTACAAGGACACTGACCAGATTCTTGAGGTCCCGGTTCATCGGCAGCTTACTCACAACTTTAAATGTGCATTGTGTTGCGTTGTGTACTGCGTAGCGTGCGAGTACCACAAGCCCAGCCCCCACAGAGCCACGAAGGAGCGACCCATATAACGCAATTGCGCTAGTACGCTGGGCAGATCGAGAGGGCAAATGCCTGAGCGACGGCAAAATGGTAAATGGGCAGGATCGCATGATTCCACCACTGACAGCGGCGGATTGCTGAACACACAAGCCCTGTTCATTGCGCCTGCAGTAGCAAAACGGTCGCAGCGGCCGCTCAGAAGGGAGCGAACCCTGCAATTTGTGATTCCCGCACAAGCGTAAGCGCAAGCGCACGCCCCAGGGAAAGGGTGGCCCGAATTAGACGCCAGAAACGCCGTTTGAGCCCCGTCCGGCGGAATCCCCCTGGCTGAGTGAATGTCTCAATCGCTGACAAAACGAGCAGCCCTGCCAAGTGGAGCCGCGAGGGCTTGCTCGCCTTGTGTTCTTGTGCAGCTGTGAAGCTCAGCTGCAATGTGAGAAGGGGAGCTGCCTGTTTTCTGGAACTTTGGCTTGGCCCACTAGCTGCTGGGGCCGCTCGAGTGGCGCCACGTCGGCCGGCTCTTGGTACCTGTGCGATGCTTTGAGTGCGTAGCTCGCGAGCACGACGACGAGAACCAAACCCAGCCTGTTCGGTCGTCCCTTAATTCGGATCCTTCAAGCGATGCGACAATGAGCAACTCAAAGGTCGCCTGGGCAATCTAATTTGGGATATGCAATCCCAGCTAGAAACAGATTCAGAGCATGCGTGCTACTCGCAAGAGCGCTACCTGGCCATTGCGCAGTAATGCGCGACGTTGATGAATCTCGATTCTGGCAGTTGGTGGGTACGGTAGGTACGCATGCTGGCGTGATGCCACCATCGCCCCTTTGCCCGACCCCTGGCCCCCACCACGTGGCTTGCCATCAGCCCTCTTTTGCGGGGGGGTCCTCGAGGTCAGTCAGATCTCGATATGCCTTTTGGAGATTGTCGATTTACTCGCTCTGAGGAATATGCCGCTGACTTTCTTTGCATTTGCGATGCAACGAAAGGGGAGTCAATTCCAGCGCTGAAATTGCGGTATATGCCACTCTCTCGAGAAACATTTCCTGCTCCGAGTGGTTGCTTCTTTGACACAAGCGTGTCACTATTTTTGACGGCTTCGGAAGCGCTTGCGTTGATATGTTACAGAAATAGAAGCGGATAGCACAACACGCTGTCCAGGTGCCTTGAGCTAGCCACATTATCCATCCATACTACAGGAACACTCTCGGTGCGTGGCCGATAATGAACCCACAATGATGGAATACAACCCTTGGTTTGGGCCCATGGACCGAGCCGACCGGCCGTGGCGTCGTGCCACATGGCTTGTGGTGTTGATTTTTCTCGGGATTTGGATCTGTTAGCGTGTGCTATTCTCAGCACGGGGGGCCGGGGACTATGGGTCTGGTCTGCAGCTTGCTGCATGCGGTCGTCAGCTGTCTTGTCTTACACCCGCACACACTCGTAGCTAATGGCTGGAGCTAGCTATTTCTGCTTTCTCGCAGTGCGAGTATTTCTTGAGATGGGACTGCGACTTTCATCTTGAAGGGGATGCAAGTTTGGCTCGATAGGTACTGTACGTCTTGAGAAATTCACCAAGCAAGGTACACGCCCGCACGCCGGAATACGGCCTGTCAGGACAACAACGCAGGGATGCCAGGCAAGGATGCAAAACATGGCTGCAACCCGTGGCCGTACTGTACTTTACTGGGAAGAAAGAGAGAGCTGCCATACTATGCCATAGTACGGTAGCCCTTCCACACCCCCTATCTTTGTCGTCGACTGACCGCCTTGCTAATCACGCCGGTCATCCAACCAGCAGTATTGCGTGTACGAGCATACCGAATACAGCAATCAGGACCGGGAAACAACCCCGTGATGGTTCGTATCCAAGTCAGGCAGATGGAATGCCCTGTTCTGTCGTTCTGTCGAGCGCATATCCACGGCCTGGCCTCGAGGCAGTCAACCAGTCGGATTGGGATTCGACAAGGCAGCTTTCCGTTCCTCGTTCGTACCGCTGGCTGGATGTTATCGCAGAGCACCTGACCGCCGATTCCTGTACGTCTGGTCGCACCACCGCAGTCGCGTGCTGCCGAATCCGGGCGGTGCGGACGAGTCGGGTTCCTGGGGCCATGGCGCGGGATGTCGTTGTCACTGCCACTGTCACGGTACGCTACTACTATATATTTTCGTCCGATCTTGTTTAATTATGTTTTCGCGTCCGAGAGTTTTCTAGGTTGCAGAAGACAGTGGAGGTAGGTGTATTGTCTGCTGTGCGCGTGGTCCAGCTCGGCCCGAGTGTTTGACATTCTAAGTTGGTGCATTTGCGGTCGAGACGAGGGTATTTGGAGGAAGCTGGGGACATCAGGAGTCGTATCCCGGTGAGGAAGAAAGGTTGTATCTGACGTAATTCCAAAATATCTGCTGGTGTAAATCTGGAGCGGGAGTATTGCAATTTGGCCTGGTCGATACTTATTTTGGCTTTGTGGAAGCAGAAACACTCACGTACGAAACAATTACTCGCTATTTTCGTGATCAAACATGCTATGTTAGAAGCAGTCATATCATCATCTGCTCAGGATCCCAGTAATATCAAACGGGGACGACGAAGCTCCTTCCGAGGGAAATATTCACAGGACTCGTCCAATTTGCACACTCCTGGGGGGGTCCTTGTTGCAAACACGGCTTCTACAGCACCTTGGTCAAGACGCAATTGGAAAAGACGTCCAACATATTAATGAAGTGTAGGCGCTCGTCAGTCACACAGAGCTTGTCTGTGTCTCTGTCTACGGTACCACGGCGGGGGAAAGCGGTCAGAGCTGGAGATGGCTCCCCTTCCCTAGTAAGTAAGCAAGCAGTCAGATTCCCCATGTTTCCCACCCTGCAGCCTTGTGGGTCCCGTCTCTTTTCTCTCTGCAGAAAAATTGTTGTTTTGAGTCATCCCGTTCGTTCATGGCTGACGATATTCCGATCTGTCAAGTGCATGATCTGTCAGCATGCCCGCCCGCCCGCGGGCCGCCGTTGGTTTTACCACACGGCCCAGGAGAGGCTTGTAGTTGACAGCTTTGCCTTTCCAGAATATTCGGCGCATGTGAGCTACATGGTGATCAGCACCGTACTATACGATCCTTCGGATTTGTGATGTCGGACGGATAGACGACCCGCGTGTGAAATTGGTGGGGGAAGAGACTATGCAGCACATCCGTGTGTCGACAACGCCCAAGCCTCACAATAACTGACTATACGTTTTGAGACTAGGGAGGAGGAGGAAGAAACGTCCAATGGGTCCTTTTGTGGGCTCCCAAGAACATGGGGAAAGCCTCCGAGTGGGACTGAATCGGGAGGGAGGGAAGCGGGAGCTTCCAGCGGCGTAGGTGCGTGCGTGCCGGTAACACTGTACGCTTGACAGTCTGTGCTTCCTCATCCTTCCAGGGGGGAAAGGAAGAGGGCCGGGGGCATGAGGTGTGTGATTAAAAATGTGGCCTGGGTGGGAGGAGGGAGAGAGCGTAAGCCCTAGTACGAGGCTGTTTGGCGAGGTACCATCTTCGCAGCTCAAAGCCCGCCGTTTCGGCCGGGTCGTCGATGGCCAGAGACATGAGTTTTAAACGTGCCTGCAGCGCGCCGTTTCATCAAGGTCGGTGGTTGTTGCTGGTGAAGAGGTCCACTTCCGCGGCGTACATCACTGTCACTACCCGAGAACAAGGGCAGAGTGAACCAACATCTACACGACCTTCCACACCATAGTTTTGAGAAAGCGAAGAGAAGGACAAACGAGACCATGGTCGCTCGCGCCACGCTTGCCAGAAGAGCGCCAGACTGTCAAGGGGCGAGGGCAGATTATGGTACGAAATCGCATTGTTTCTCATTTAGGAAACCCCACGCAATATCTTACCTACAGTAGTTATAACTTCCACGGATGAATCCTTCCCGGCCGAGAGATCCGCAGTTGACCAAATACCCATGTCGGACGTACTCCACCGGCGAGATATGCTACAGATACTGTACAGTACAAACGTGCTGGTCGGGGATAGAAGATTTCGCCGGTTGTTTACTCATATGATTATCACCATCTAACTGTGAGGGCCTCTGCAGCTGTCAGACGGAAAATTAGTATCAGGGACAGGAGAGTCGGCCGTCCTAGACAGTCAGAATGCAGATGTGGGAAGCTTCACAGATGATTCCAGCGTTCGGGTCACGAGACGATACGCACGGCGGGTAAGGGAAGAAAGAGGTTAGGTACGGTACAAGATTGAGGCTCTGCTAGTGTGCTGGGGTGCGAGGCATACACAGATATTCCAAGCAGTGAGGTGTATGCAGACTCCAAACTCGACTGGACCTCTCATCACGGCTGGGGCCAGAAACGAAATGAAGTTGGTCTAAAGCAGAGCCCCCAAGCGACCAACCTTAGGCCCCCAAGGTCTAGTCTAGCTGGAGCGCATATTCACGGCGGCGATGGAAATGCCATGTGATACGATGCAGAAAGGACCATGCATTCACCTTCCCTGCGAGGCCGATTCATCGGGGCCGAGGGCGTGGTGACGAGTCTCGGGAACGGGCCACTGGTAACGCGTGCCAGAAGTGGATTAAGCATACCGAATTCCAATTTGAAATATTACGCTCCAGTGGGGCACAGCTCGCCAGGAAAGGCAAAATCCTGCACCCCCCCGGCCACCTCGAACTTAACCATGGTTGGCGAGCTGGCCAATCCGAGGCGGATGGGTGGGCTGGTGGGTTATTCGCGGGGACCACTGGACCCAGTAAAAAAGACCCTACGCAGACAGGGGCCCTGGACGAGGGAAGTGGATTGGTGGACCACCGCGAGTGGGCCTGGGGGCCAAAAGGACCTGTGGAAAGTACCTACCTAGGTACTCCGTACAGGTTTTACAGCAAGTACTTTGCTATGGCCTATTGGTATGATGGTGCGACCGGTGCACGTGAAAGTGGTGGCCTGCGCTGGTCCGCCAGGCCGCATACGAGGATCGCAGTCCATCGGATTCGAAGCCCACGAATCCATGGCTTCTCGGCACCATTATTACTAGCAGATGTGACGTTGTAGGAGGAAACAGACTACTTACTACGCTTGCTACAGTACTACTGTAGGAACGCGTTGTACCATAGCAGATAAAGTGTCTGCTAGGCTGCCAAATTAACAACGGCGGCTATTCCGCTATTCTGGGGCGCGAATGGGCGGCTGTTCCCAGACTGTGAGAATAGGCATGTGCTCAAAGTGTGGGGGGATTGTTGCGTCTAGCTGAAGAGGATCGTACGAGGAGATGCCTTGGCCAGAGAAGATTGAGAATGATTTCAGGATGATCGCATTCGCAGTCGCGTACCTATTACCTAGGTAGAAATGGGTCCTACAGGGACCAAAGGGCCCATAATAATGCTGGAGATGATTGCTCCTGTTTCCGCGGCTGCGCGCCTGCGAATGGTGGACCCACTCCATACCGAGGCGACTTGCCCCGGCAGATGCGTCCTAGCTTCACCATTCAAGGTGCTGACAGAAGTGAGCGATACCCGGAGGGATTCAGACCCTTCCTTCCCCTGGGCCGGGGTTGCGAAGAGAGTTCTCACTCGCTTGCAGAACAGCGGTGTCACACAGCACGGGATTATTCGAACCACCATGTCGGGACGGGGTGCGTGCATGACGAGGGGCCGGGTTGCGCATTGAAAATCATGGGTGCAATCAATTGTGAGTGCGTTTCTTCGAAATCGCCCACCGCAAAACGACGACCAAGTGAGTGTGTCTGTGCAGGTGAAAGAGCGGGCTTTTGCACAAGCACAACTTCATCAGGCAGCACTCGTTGCGCCCAATGTGCTCAAAAAGGGTGTCCTGCTGCAGGGCGCGCGAAATAGGTCACAGCATTGGCCAATGGCAAGGGCAGCTGGTGCTTTGTAAAAGCTGGGATCCGAAAATAGATTGATTTTTCAGCAACACACGTGCGAGCAGTGGTGAGGTGGAGGGTACGTACAGTAATCGGGGCAGGGAGCAGAGAGGGCACCCTACCTTTGATGCAACCTGCTTGCCAGCTGGTGCAAAGTGCTGCCGTAGTTCACAACAAGGCAGAATCGCAGGGCCTGCTGCTGCAGTGTTGATAATGAAGCCCTGGCTTGGCCGTATCATATGCGAAGAAGCCGGGTGTGACGAGGATCATTTGCTGCCGAACCCGCACACATTCAACCTTGGTCACTTTGTCCCTGCCTTACGAATCGCGCCGTACTACGTAGTAGAAATGCCGAGGAGCTTGGTACGGGAACGAGGCCCGAGAGTCGCAAACGTGCACCGCAAGAGCTTTAGAAGTCCTTCGGTATACCCTACTCCAGTGTAGACATCGTCGTCCCTAGCGTAAGGTCTTGATAGCGGCCATGCCGCAACCAAGCAGGCATGCTATGTAATAGTCAAGTTTAATAAGCATCAGATGAAATACCACTGCCGCTGCGGTGGTTCATATTACTGAATTATCAAGCAGCCGAGCAACAAAGCCCATGGGCAACAAAGGGCGTGACGACAGGGGGGTTTTCGTGTCAAATGGTCAACTGACCACCTTCTCTTCGGCCTGGGAGGAAGATCGACACACAGTGGAGCATCACAAGCTATGCCTCTTTGGGATCCGCCGAAGGCAGCCATATTTGTCCCCAGCATTCGCTCCAACGCTAAGACGGCTAAGACAACAAGACTCATGTTGAATCTTGATCGGATTTCTCAGTTGTACTTTCCGCTTTTTCGGTGCCCTCTGAGAAATCCCAGTTGGACGGAAGACCGAGAGGTTGCACCGTTACATTCGGCGCGTGCACGCTGGAACTCAAAATGAGTCGAAGTTGGATTGTCGTGAAAGAAGGGTCTGGACTCCCTGCATCTCCACACTGCTGTGGGATTGGGATTTCTGCCAAGGCCAGAGTGGAGAGCTTGGTGCTGATGAAGACCAGGGGCTTTGCCTGCACGAGGGCCGTAGGGCTACAGACGTCACATTGTTTCGGATCCGAATAATCGGAGTTCGGACCTGAGGCCGACTAGGTTGGTACTGTACTCGGAACGACCCTGATGAACGACAAGCCGACGGCGCCGAAAGATAAAGGCCTAAGTCCTAAGTCCCAAGTGTCCCGCACGCCCTGCCAATGACAACATTGTAAGTTAGTCCTAGAGTAGGCGCTACCTGATCCAAAAGAATAATATTATAGGGCTAAGTGCAAGCCGACTTCATTTGAGGATCGTCCAGTTGAGCCATCGTGAGTCCGCCTTTTGGGGAACCATAGAGAGGCTATAACCACACAGCCACGCCAGGTTGCTGTCTCATGATGCAGATTGCAAGATGCAGCGGGCGGTCGTCTCCCGGACGTTCGTAAAGGCAGCGAACGAGATAACTGGGAGCGGAATGCGGTCGATCCTATGCCATCGTATCGCGACGGGCGGGTGAAGTCGAAATGCTGCTGGGTTGTTCCCAGCTACAGCGAGGCTTAGCTCGTTGCCGGCGAGCTCGTCACTTAGTGTGGACCGGTGCGCCGGGTCGGCGGTCTGCCGTCAACGTCGAGCTTGACTTGGACTATGAGAATTAGCATCGCTGCTTGTTCTGTGCATTATCTGTGTGTGTGTGTGCTGCGTATGTTGCCGGCAGCATTGAATGTTCGTGTGATGCTCCAAGCTTCGTTCGATGGTAAATGATTTGCAGGGGCCTGTGCTGTGAAAGTGAAGTTGAACCTTCTCGTAAGGACCTGGTGCCGTTTTGTGGGATCCGTTTTAGTGGAACGTCAAGTACGTATTTTTGGTCCTTCTGATGTATGCCTGAACCCTGCCGTCCTACCCGAGGAACCCGCACTTTCGCTGGGAATACGCCCCACTTTGTACACCCCCCTCCCCACCTTGTCCTCCAACCCGCTGCTGCCCGCCCACCAAGCTCCCCAGCCCTGCCACACCTCCTTCGCAAAGTGCTCCATCATTCTAGCACGACGGGCCCAGTTCACCACACACCCCACCAATGTACCATCGAGACCTACGGAGTACTCTACACTCAATCTCGCATCTCGCATTCAACCCGCGTCGTCGCCAATCGCAAGCTGTCCCAGCTTGCCAAGCAGCCTGACACAACCAAGGGCCCGCTCCGCTCGCCGACCTTTCCCAATGGAGCCCGAGGAGGAGGAGACATTGGGCTGTGTATCTATCATTCACAGTGCATTGCTGAGCCAGCCGACTACCATATACCGAATTCACGTCACCAATCATCCGCACAAACCACATTGAAAGATTGATCGTCGAGTCTGAGTTCAGCCGTATGGTGAATGGGCCAGTATACGCTATACGGATCTCACCTACATCTTCCTCGGACTGGAAACGGCCCGACCTGACAGACGAAGCTACGTGTCTGCCCTACGCCGTGGCTTCAAGATCGCAACATTTGGCTGTGATTCGTGAATGTCAAGTTACCTGCAGTAGGGACGCCATGCTATAGCCCGACGCTATGGTGGGCTGCGCTCTGCGGTGGGAATCTTCTGCCCCAAGATCGATCTACCTACGGTAGCAGTCTAGGACTGTGCGATGTGGAAATGGCTGCGCATCCCTGCCTTTTTTTGGTTATTTGTCTGCCTGGCTGCAACTCTACTGCAAGTGTAGCAGGGCCACGCAGTTGGGTCAAGGCCAGCCGACAGTACCAGGATCCTCGACCCTGAGCAAGCCAGCTGAGTTCCAGCAGATGGTGGGTGGTCTCATCTCAAGGGAGAGCAGAGATACTGTACCTCGTTGAGTACCGAAGTACAGTACATGCCACAACACAGCCTTATATTACGCCCGGCTCTTACGCTCGCACAGCACCAGCGGCCCTGTACAAATTGACATGGTGACAGGAGTGACATGTTTTCCTACTTCAAGCAGGGGTCCATAACCCACATGGCATGGCTGCTCGTCCACCCCTGCTCCTCCTCCATTCTTCCACACAAGTTGGACCCTGGCTCCATATGATGGCTGTCCACACCTCTTCTGCCTCTCTGCCTTATAAGTTATAAGTGGACCCACCATGGACTGGAACACCCAACACTACTTATATCTCAAACCTCCCCTCGTGATCACAGATCTTCTGCTCTGACAATATCACCATCATCTTCAAACATCAACTAGTTTTGACCATTCTTGACAGCATCACACAAGCTACTCACAACAGTCTCTCCTCAGCATCAGCATACTAGCAGAGACCCACTCTACCTCACCTCATCAGCCTTCAAAATACTCAACAACTACATCTGTGATCAGCAATATTACCAACAACCAAGAACAACAACATCAGTCCTTTACAATGGCTTCTGATCCTCATCAGATGTTCCCAGTGGGCCCTCTGGCACACCACTCATACCAGCCCCAGTACAATGCTTGGTCCTCACCTCACGCACAGCCCATCTCCGTAAGGCAATACCCAAGCACAAGCAGCGCCTTTTCTGCTTCAGCACACCCGGACGAGGACTGGACCAAGGTATCAGATCTTGCTGAGCGCAGGCGGATACAGAACAGGATCGCACAGCGCAACTACCGTGAGTTGATAGCTTCGGGGGACCTTTATATCCGGTACTTTCGTTACTTTGTGGCGGTTTGCTAACCCACCATAACAGGCAAGAAGATCAAGGAGCGCATGCAGTTCTTGGAGAGCAAGGCCGCCTCGGATGACGGAAAAAGCAAGAAGTCCCCGAAATCCAGCAAGAAGCAACAGCAACAGCAAGCACAGCAAAAGCGCCGCTCCCCATCACCCGTCTCCGCCCCCACCGCCTCGCTCGCCGCCCCCGTTGCTCTGCATGGCCCCTACAACACGCCGCCCATGAACCCAGAAGACCAGCCCTTCTTCCCGTCGCCCAGCCCGCCCGCCGCCAGCCCGCCGCCCTTCCCCCACTACCAGCAAAGCTACTCGCCGCCGTCCGACAACGGCTTCTACTCGCATCACCAGCAGCACCACCCGGTGACGACGTGGATGGGCGCGGGCGCGTCGCTGACGGCGACGACGGGGGCGCCGACGCTGCCGCCCATGACGCACTTCTCGGAGGCCAGCTACAACACCAAGGGGAATGAGTCGATGTCGTTTGCTACCTATGGCGACTACTCGCTTGGGGTCCCTGCGACCGCCTCGCCATACGATTCAAATCCTCATGTGAGTACCCACCACCACCATGACCACTACCAACACCACCTCAGCGCGCCGAGGACACCCTCTGCTCTGCTCCCTCCCCTCTCCGCGTCACCCACTTCTCCGGCGGCCATCGGTCACCTCGCTGCACCTGATCTCTACCGCTCTCACTACCCTCCTCCGCCTGCACCTACCAGGTTGTAAGGGCGGGAGGGAGATGGGCGGGGAGATGGGGCGCAGCTTGTTCTTCTTTGTTCCACATACTACATTTTTTGTAACCTGTGCGTGCGGTGAGAGTCATACAACAGCGAGCCATGTCTTTTTCTTCTTAGCACTTTTGTGTTGATTCTTCTGCCCGACCTTATCACCTACACAAAAGACCACCCACAAATCTAGTTGGACACCCGGGCTAATTACCAATCCTCCTATCAGACTCCCTCCTTGTCACACTCCTTCGACGGCCACTCCTCAGACACTTGTTCCGAGCCGGAATGGAGCGTCTACCCCGCCACGCCTTTGTCGATGCACTCGCCATAAGAGGCAGACGTTCATAAGAAAAGGGAGGCCACACACGGAAGGGACTTGGTGTGTTTGTTTTTAAGCATAAAGACTACCTGTTACGTTGTCTGTATTCACGAGAATCAAGAGTTCAAAGCGCCATGGGGGTTTTCAGTCATATGATTTTTTGTATTTGTTTTGTCTGGCGGCGTCCAAGCTGGATACGCCGGGGAGGGGACACATTTTTTTTGAGCGGCCCTCAGCTGCGCAATTACCTTCTGGACAGGTCATACATTAGGGATGGGGGGAATCAGGGATAGGACGGGATCATGGTCTCACTGTTTATGGCAAATCAATGGACAACCATCCAACAACGGAGATACTCCACTTTCTTGTTCTTCTTCTCATGGGCATCGGATGGATGGGACACGGGGTGCGCGGCTTTGGGAAATAGGGCGACGAATGGGAATCACTTCCCGTCCTGTATCTATTTTCTGTTTCTTCCGAGATCACCTGTCAAAAAACTAGAAAACCAAATTCAATGAGCCGGGATCTTTTGGTATACATCGCATTCTGCTGTGCCCGCTATCTACCACCACGTCGACGTTGTATCCGTGAAGTGCAGTGGGTACATGATCTGGCAGAAAGTCAACAGGGGTTTTTGTGCACACTATGAAGCAACGCCATTGCAACCAAAACCCGCCTCCAACAACCACGGAGCAAACTGCACTGGAAAGGAAAGCCATTCGGGAATCTGGTGGACGAGCAACAGCAAGTTACCGTGGCCCGTACCCACTGCGTATGGCTGAGGAGCCAAACGCGCGCAGCAACATGTCAAAGTCCGCCCTTTTCTTAGCCCCAAAATCCCCCCACCCACCACAGCACCCCACACCACCGTTGGTTATTTTGGTTTGTTGGTTGTTTTCGCCCGCCAACAACGCCATCCGCACGCCCCGCCAAGATGAGGCAGGTTTTTGATGGGGTTTGTAATTTCCGCTTCTTTGCGACGGTTGGTTATGCGGGGGCAAAGCTAGCACTCGGAGGTAGGGACGAGTGGATTTGTCGGTTGTGTGCTGGTACATAGGTACTGTATGTTTCGTTGGCGATGGATAGCATCCTTCGTGGGTATGTGTTCCGCACGCAGCGTACCCTGGCGAGAAGGATTCCATCGTCTGTCGGTTGCTGGGATTTTTTGCCTGATGCCCTGTCCTTGCTCACTGGGGCACGGATTTAGCTTGGGACATCATGGGTACGATGGACTCAAGAGGAAGCCAGCCTTTGGACGCGAAGCCAGTGTATGGGTTTTGGGAGTGCGATCTCTGCGATTTTGTGCATGTTCTTCACTATTCGGCAATCTGATAGTGAGACGATGCCATTCAGCCCTACAAGGAGTGCAAATGCCATTAATACACCTACCGGATGAGCAAAGTAAGACAGCTTAAAAAGAAGGATCTGACATAAGCCCGGCAACGGGCACCGCGGGCTTGGGAAGCTGACCAGGCACAAACCGGCACCTGCACGCCGCCAAGCAGGAACATGTCATGAATTTGGCGTCTTACCCTGACCATCCTGAGGTCGAGAGAGCACGTACTACCAAACAGGACAGGGGGGGGGGGACATACGATTGCTGCGTGTGCTTTCGTTGTTGGTGCTGTGCCGCGCACGAAAGGGGGCGTATATCCGTTGTAAGCGGAATCCGGATCTAAATGGCTTTATCGAAGCCGACTCCGAGGAGTTTACTCCGAGCGATGGCACTGGTAAACTCCTGCGCCGCCGGGCCGCTCAGTGGTCTGTAGAAGTGCGGCATTTTCCATGACTTCCCGAGGTCCGGGTCGCCAACCCTCGATCGCACAATTGCAGGTGCCTGGGGCGGGCTTGCGCGCATGAGATCCTGCTGCTGAGCGCCGATCCTCTTGACAGAAGAAACCGTTAGTAAATAGGTAGGTACCATTTCGTGCCTGTCTACGGCCAAGTTGACAGAGTTTGGAAGTAGCAATGCTCCAATTTGCAGTTCCAGCAGTGCATTGCGAGCCCACAAACACACCGTCGCATCCAGACAGCTCTTAGAAAAGTCTCTCGGTAGTTATTGCGGAGTAGTAAGGGCTCGTTCAAAAATAGAAACAGGTCTGCTACCTAATGCCACAGTACGGATAGCGCCTGTGAGCTACTGAGTCCCGGGGGCCGCTAATGACATTGCTGCGTCGGTGGAGGTAGTGCTAGTGCTGTGATCCACGGGTCGCGCTTGGCTGCGACGGTGGGATTCAGATGGCCCACCTCTCCCTCCCCGAGCACCCGAAGTCCTGTACTACTCCCTAGGTAGTGCACATCAGGTGTCGACTTTCCATGCTTGTATTGAGCGAGAGACGGATGGATAGTGATGCGGCTCTGCTGTGGAGAAAAGCAAGACAGGAAGGAGATGCTCCGGACGGACATTTTGATTTGTCCGGCCGACGTCCGGCCGGAAGAGATGTGTCCTGCTCTAACGCAGAAAACCACCCTTCACGTGCTCGGCCTCGTCGTTAATAATTGGTTGGGTGTATGTATTATGCCTTCAAGTCTGTGATTTTGGCCATTGGCATGGACTTGATATCTCTCAAACCCACCCACAGTGACTCAGAGTCCGAAATGGATGGTCGGTTGGTCGGTCGGTCGATTTGGTTCGTGGATCGGCCACGTGCAAGGCCATGGCCCACGGTGTCATGACGGCGCCTCGGTACAATTGACTCCAGACAAAGCTACAAAGAAAGATTCACTTCCATGGGAATGTCTGGGACCTGATACAAGCAATACAGCACGGAGCATCGCAGGACCGTCTGCTATGCGAAGAGCCAGGAGGGGAGTTGGAGTTGGCCCTGCCAAACGCGCGTATTGGCCGTTTCTAAGCGCCAGTGTGATCTGATTGGTCAGCTACAACGGTGCGTCCCGCACGTCTGGGGGCTCATAGTGCACGGACTCGGGTGATGAACAGGGGCGCCACATGGCAAGAGCAAGTCATGACGACCTCATCAACTTGATGAGCTCTTTCCTAGGTCAGATCAAGTATGCATTGTTAAGAGCATTGAAGCCATACGCTCAGCTTGAGAACCACCAGCTTTTTCCTGAACGGCTCGATTTGCGTCAATCCAAGCGTCTCGTTCTTTCATTAGGCAACAACTTGGCAGTCAAATTGAATCCCACCTTACAATTCAGCCTTGTGGATACTGTACAGCACCTACTTTGCAGTTCTTCCCACCTGATCGTCACACCGCGGTCTTCTCGACATTCGCGCAACTCGCCATTCAAATCTTTGCACCGAGCGCGATTGCTACCGTCAAGGTGTCCTCGTTTCGGTCGGCGGTCGCTTGTTCCATCGACCCCATCGACCCACCGCGAGGGCCCTCGTAATCGCCGTGGCGACCGGCCCGGTATCATGTATCTTTTTGGAGGAGACAAGTAAGTAGCTGTGCTCTATTCCATACTCTCCACACACCCATTCATCCCCATCTTCCCTTCAGCCCGTGCCATCCTTCTCATCCGCGGCCCCGAATCCTTTCCTGCGGCCAATTTTTCAGCCATGGGGCTATGTCTTCGAGGACACTCTTGTCTCCTCCTCGAAGCATATCACCCTCTCGGGGATAGCGCCGCATTGAGAGTCCCCTGTGCCGCAAACCTTTGCCCAATGCCCTCTCTCCTTTGCCGCGCCTCCTGAAGCAAAGTATGCTTGCCGGGCCGGCGGCCAGGGTGTCACACGGAGAATCCGACAGCACCCCATTTGCCGGCCAAGTCCCCTGCTCACCCACCCCCTACAGACCCTGGAACTCGGCCCAATTCACCGCATCCGACGACCGCGTCCGCGGCGGCCGAAGCCAGTCCTACCTGACCGTGGTCCCCGGCTCCGAGTCCGGCTCCGGGTCCGGCTCTGAGGCCGAGTTCTCGGGCACGCTTGACATCAAGACCCTCGGCGGTGCGGGCTTCGCTTCGCAGCGCACCGTTGACGACCTCCCCGCATGGGACCTGTCAGGCTACCACGCTCTGGTGCTAGAGGTGGCGCGTGCGGACGCAAAGAAATACACCGTCACACTAAAGGACGAGGTGCTGCCGAAGCGGCCCGATGGGCGCGAGCAGAGCACCGTGAGTTGGGAGTACGACTTTGTTGTGGACAGGACCGGAGGGACGGTGGTGATTCCGTTTGAGGCGTTCGAGCCTACGTATCGGGGGAGGAAGAAGGATGATGCGGAGCCATTAGACCTGGGAAGTGTGAGGAGGTTGAGCTTTATGATGCGAAGGTATGTCTTTGCTCCTCTTTGGGCTGCTTGGTAGGATCTTGGAATTGGGGCTGGACGTGGTTTTTGCTCCTCATCGGACGCAGAGCGGCACGCAGACGTTTGACATGCATGCTGACACGGTGTCTGTCCAGTTTCTTTGGGACGCAAGAGGGCGATTTTTCGATTGTCTTCAAGTCCGTCTCCGCCGAGAGGAGAGGCGGTGCTCGTTCATCGCTTGCTTCGGACAGCATCGTGACAGCACCGAGCCTCAAGCAGCGTGAACATCCCGAGGCGAACGCCGGCAGCAAGGACACGGGCTGCACGTCGTGGCTGGGCCGCTTCTTCGGGTGGAAGATGTGATACGCCCGAGGAGGACGCGGGGTGGTGAAGACCGGCGGGCGGTTACGTGCCTATTACCCAAGAGGCCGACTCTAGCCAGCGATCAAAATGATATCGCATATGCCCATGCACACTCGGTCGACGTGTCTTCAGGGACAACAATCAGGAAAAACGGCTACTTCTCAAATGCGGCTACCTCAAAAAGAATGTTCCTCGCGCCGCACGACTGTCAAGATCTCAATCAATATCCGCCGGCACATGCCCCGTCGCACTCTCTTTTCTCTCCGGAGTGCCTCTATAATCCGCAGAACATGTAAATGCGCACTCAAGATCCTTCCCTCAGTTCACACTCCCCACACTCCCACCTTGTCATCGTGTCGTCAGATCTCGACTGTCAGGTTCGGGATGCCCACCGCTACCTGTGCTCAGGAGCAGCTACTATCCGGCGCCAAGTTGAAATGTCAATGCCCTACAGAGATGTCAACAAGGATGCACACGCTCTCTAGACCCCACTGCTGTATGGACACCTTCATTACGTACTCTTCTCCATCCAAAACCCAACATCCCCCGGCGTTTTGCCTTTCAAACACCAGTCCTCATATGGTACACGGGACTCGCAATCGATGCCTGGAAGCGGTGCAGCGAACACCAGCGGCGGCACCAAAGCCACCACGGCGAGGTACAGAAGTGAGTGCCAGCCTGTCCTCTTCATTTTGTTTGCTGCTGGCTACTTATGTGGAGTAGGACAATCCAGCTGAGGAGCCCCGGTGCAGGAACTTGGATGAACGAACGCGGGTGAAGCGGAGTCTGATTCGGAAGAGGGTGTGCGCGAACATGGTGCAGTTCACTCAGACTTGTGCTCGTGGGATCTGCATGAGGTGGATTGCTTGCGGAGGTGGAGTCTGTGCGAATTATTTATATTCACTTGTCTTTGATGGGCCTCGAACTTGACGCGTTTACGGAAACATCGTGGCGGTCCTTTGCCAATGCAAGCCACAACGGCAGGATGGGACGTAGTATGGCGCTGGTGTGGGGGAGCTTGCTGTGAAGTATCCCGAGATGGGCAAAGGTAGCCCAGGTAGCTTGAACGTCACTGGCCAGCAGGTGTCTAGGAACGACGGCAGAGCGGCTCGGCCTTCTCGCGGGATGTCTCACTTTGCTGCGAGCTCCTGGGCCGTCTTTGCTTCCCCACGAAGTGAAGAGGCTGTGCCGCTTTCAGAATGACTGTCTATACTTAAGTAGCCCGCATGCAACGTGGCGTCCATAATGGGGAAGGCATGAGGTACGATCTTCAAGCCACAAACACTCACCCGTGGACGGCTCGCACAACGCGCATGCTCAGGAACGAGGCGAACACTTCGCTACCTACTGTAAAAATTTGCAAAGGGCATTGTCAAAGTTTTGTGTATCAACTCAGCGATCAAACTTTACTAATCCAGCCTCTGAGGCGTCAATCCAATCATCATTCATGTGCCCCACTGATGAATATATCAAGTCAATTCCACAGAGCCTCTGTTTGATCAAGTGGGATTGATGACCGCTCTGAGGCTCCCACTGAATACGTATCCTGCTCTTGACTGCACAAAACGCTGCACGGAATGGGGAAGACATCGTTGATAGAAACCGGTAGGAATATGGATTACTCGCAGTGAATAGAACCATCGTTCTGATAATGGCAGTCCGGTGGAAGGGCCGATGGAGATGCGTTGGCTGCTACGCTGGTGCCCGCGGCTGCACTCCAGCTCGCCACAGATGTTTCCGCAGTAGAGACCGCAGCAGAGACACTGGCCGTCAATGCATAGCTAGCAGTAATAGCAGCACTGGAAGAAGTAGAAGCCTGGCTCGCGCTGGTGGAAGCCGCGGCAGAGCTGGTAGCCGTCACTCTCGGGCCCGGGCACCCTTCACCGGGCAGAATGATGTCGTACACGTACACCTCGAGCGCAAAGTACTGCAGACTGTCGCTGTCATGCGTGCTGTTCGGGCTGTTCCGCGCGGGCGCTGGCGACAATCTTCGCATAACCGTGTGCGTAGTGGCCCACGTGTTCTTGGCCGAATGCCGGGACGTGGTGTAGGCGATGTAGCAGATCGGAGCCCAAGTAGAGGAGACGAGAGTACTGGCTCACGGTGTATCCGCGGCCGCATAGGGTCGAGAGCGGACGGCGTTCGAGAAAGGAGAGAGGACATATGACGGTCTCCTCGGTAGCATTGCTACCTCGCCAGTGTCCATCCCACGCTGGCGATCGTCAGTACAGTATACGTCTCACAAGCAGAAGCTTCATATAAGTACGTACTGGGGATTATCACAATTCCCATCTGGGTTGTCGCACCGGAACAGCGCATGCTCGCGATTGCCATTGACGATTATGTCCAGACTACCGATAGCCTCGACGGTAGGTCGATCGCCAAACTACTTCTGGTAGATTGTAGACTCATTGCCCCATCTCAAGATATGATCTTTGCCTTGTTGCGCGAGCGCCTCAGCCTCGTCGAGGCCCTGTCGCAGCTGATACGCCTGAAAAGCATTGCAGCTGGCGTGGATTTGCCACTCTGTGACTGCACCAGCGTTCCAGCGTTGTCGCAAGGAGACTTGAAAAGGCGCATCGCGAGTCTCGAGAGGCATAGCTGAGCCTAGCGCGACTATATGAGGCAGGAGGGCCGATGAGGGACGCATCTTGGATGTGGGCTGAGACGTTGTGAAGGGATCGAGCTGGATGGCGAGGGACGGAGAAGAGAATGAAGTCTGCTCCTTTTCTTCCGTATCATACAGATCCTCGTGCTCTGTCAGCATTCATACGCAAGATAGCTATGCGATCATCCACACTCGAGCCAAGCTAGATGTCTTGCTCATTAGAAGAGTCTCTAAGACGCGGTCGGTCTTATGAACCTCAGGTCGACAGCGAGGAATTTCCGCACCACATTGTTTTTCCCAAGCTTGGGCAGAAAGAAAAACGTGACATTCGAGTGGCATGAGGTTCTCCCGGCTGCTAGAGGGGGGCCCGGGGAAGTGTCATGCCGGTGTGAAGCCCCCAGGAGTACCGTGATGGACGATAAGTGTTGAGATTGACGGTGCCCAGAGATGACTATGAACTCCAAGACCACCTAGCCATAATTTCAGCCTCCTCCTTCACCGCCAGCTCCTTTACAACAAAAGACGCGACATGACGACGTCCAAATAGGCGGGCGAACACGCACACCACCCTGAAGATGATGCCAGCCGACGTTCCCGAGTTTCCACCAGGCACTTCACGGCCCAGCAGAAAATGCTTGCATGTTTATAAACCATCTGCAATGACAAGCTTGCTCATACAACAATGTCTTCGCCGGAATTCACGGGGCTTTACTTGCATTCTGGCGTACCTGCGGCATCAGGGGAGATCCTACGGGCGGACAAAATCATCTGCGATACTATTGTTCGACTGGGAAGCAAGCACCCAGAAACTGCTGAACGCGCTCTCGATCGTTATGGGCGACTAGCTTGAGCAGACTGTCCAGAGACTTAGGAACGTTGACTGGTTGCATAGCTAGTCTAGAGGTACTTGAGAGGTAGCTCCGTAGACGATTGCTGAGTTTCTACATGCCAACATTACCTATATCTCTCGGATATGACAACTCGAAACATCCTCTGAAACAACCCTCGATAACCTCCAGATCTGCCTAAGTTCTAAAGTCCATGAATATCAAGCTGCCAAGAGGTGTTGACAAACACGAATAAACATCTCGATGCTCTGCCTCAGAGTTTGTGGTGTGCAGCAAGATTTACCTAACATCACTGGCTAAGACGAGGGACCCCGAGGAACGCGTGAACTATCACGTCAACGGTCTGGATCGACGCGCGCGCTTCTGTAATATGATCGCCATTGACCGTGTCGTTGTATTGACGCGTCGATTGGGCGGAGAGGGAAACGTGAAACCTCTTCATGCAACAGCCACTGCGGATGAACCGCCCAGGGAAGTGATCAATGGCACGAACAGGTTCGTGTGCCGATCTTGCTGCGAGGCTTGACCGTCGAAATTTCTTTCCAAAAGGTCTCCGGCTGGGCCTTGCTACTTAGGCAGGCTGAGAGACAGCCACTCCGGCAGGGCGCAAGGCCGGATGAGAGCACACATCGCCGCGTGAAATGGACTATCAGTGCAGAAGAACTTGACGCATTTGATTTGCATGAATCTGCATGGCTATATACAACAGAAAACATGCGCTCAGAAAGAAAACCCGTAATCCTAGTATAGTCTGACGGCCTCCACAGCCGTGCCCGGCCACCGTCCAGGGAATATATACACTTGACAGTGAGGGGGTATCAAAAGACTCACTAGTGTCAAAAGTTAAGAAGGTCGTGAAAAAGAAACAAAAACGTGAAGGTCGTGAGGAAAAGAGTGTGTGGTGCCAGTTGGCGTGTCCCCCAGTCCGTGCCAGTCATACCAAGTTCGTGTGCCAACCAATACCCGACCCATTACCAATTACTGCAGTCGAAATGATTTCGTTACCTGTAGTTCAAATGACCAGACCAATACCGTCAACCTGTGCACCAGAAAGGAAACGTGGATCGCTCCCGGCGACCCTCTGCACAGAAATGTCAAGACCTGAGAAAAGCGCGGCGTGTGAAACGTATAATCATCATGTACTTCGTATCATGTTGCTGGTAGTCGAGCCTCCTCCTCCTCTTCAAACCCAAGCCGACAAAGGCCTCCCATTATCCGGCCTCACCGGCCTCACCGGCGGCGCCTTCCCGTCGCTGTCCCGCGGCCGCGCCCGGCGTGGATTCGGCCCCACCCGCGGCTGCTGCGGCTTGTACCGCTCCTCACGCCGCGACCGTTCGTCCCCGCTGCTGTCGCTGCCGCTGCCGCGGATCTCCGTCGTCGTGATGATCGGCACCGACATCCTGCCCAGCTTGTTGGAGCTGGCGACCACCGCAGCGGCGGGCGACAGCGGCAGGATCGTGTCGGGGATGGGTGGCAGCGGAGGCGTGGGGATGCGCTCAGGCGCCGCGGCAAGGGGTGGTGAGGGGGTCGGCTGCGGGCTGTTTTTGCGCGGTGGGGAGGGCCGGAGCTTGAGTGCTGGGGGCGGCGTGGCTGGGGTGTCTGGGAGCGGTTTCTCTGTTAGACCGGCAGGGTACGGGCGTTGCAGAGACTCCTCGTTGACAAGAGTTGTAGATTGTGCAGTCGTCTCGGGCTGGGAGACATCCTGCTGCTGCTGCTGCTGCTGCTGTTCATTGGTGGACGTGGCAAGGCCGATCTCGATGCCATGTGCCATGACCGTCATGAACTCCTCCTGTGCATCATCGTCGTCACTAGCAGCAGGAATGAAAGGCATCGCGGGCGCAGTGACTCGCTTCACGCGCTTCTCAATCTCACTCTCATACGCACCGGGCAGTGGCAGAAGTGCAGGCACACCCTCGCTGGCCCTGCGATCGTTGCCTGTCTTCGCCTGATCCGCATCAACAATAACACCACCGGCGGCGGTAGCAGCAGCAGACGCCCGCGCCGAGTTAATCTCCTTCACAAACGCACTCAGCGTCCGCGTGGCCGTCGTGGGCGACAGCATCATGACATAGCTGTCGCGCGTGGCGTCCTGCGAGAGGAACTGCTCGATAGACTCATCGTTGCGCTCCTGGTCGGCAGGGCGCACGAGCACCGACACGGATGCGCGCTTGTCGTCGATGACAATGGCGTCAAATTCGAGAGGCGGGAGGCTGGGCGGCGCGTCGGCGCTGGCGCTGGCGCTGGCTATGGTGGTAGCGCTGGCGGTCGTGGCGGTGGACATGCGCGCGGCGGACTTGCGCTTGAACTTGGAGATGGCGGTCTGGGCGACGTTGGAGACGACGGCGGGTTGGGGCTGCTCGATGATGGCAGTGGTGGAAGCGGTGAGGGGGTTGCTCGCCGAGATGGTCAGGTCCGCTGCCTTCTTCCTCTTGTTGCTGAGGGAGCGGCGCAAGTTCTCCGAGCCCTTGCGGGACAGCTCGATGCCGCCATCGATGATGGTGCTGCTTTTGTGTTTCAGGCCCTGAATCGACGAATTGTGCTTGAGCGTGTCGAGGATCTCGGCGGCGCGGTGATGCTTGGCGGTGCCCGCAGCCTCCGGTGAGCCCAGGGTGGTGACCGTGACCATGTTCATGGGCCGCTTGAACTCCTGCTTCTCGAAGGGGTTATAGGACTTATCGGGCATGTCCGGCAAGATCACCTCGACCAGCGACACACGCTTGAGCTCCTGTGGGACCGCCGTCTGACGCTCCTGCTGACCACCCGTCTTGATCAGCGTGTCGAGTGGCGTCTCCCTCATCGGGTCGTACGACATCGTCCTGATTCCCATCCCAGAAGACGCCCTCTCCAACATTTGCGACTGTCGGTGTTGATCCGACCCTCCAGCAGCAATCTTACTATGCCTCTTCGAGTGCCGCGCCCCGTCCCTCACCACCTCCTCGCCCCAGACATCCTCCACACCCTCCGCCGCAGACTCCTCCCCAGACTGCTCGCCCCCAGCCGGCCGATAAAACACCTTCCCCAACCTCTCAGACACACTCTCCCAACTCGGCAACCACGCCACGACCCCGGCCACCCACGGCATACACGTCCGCGAGTTGCTCGACGCCGGCGGCGGCGGGCGCATAGCGGGCGTCGCGGTCTGCGGCTCGGCCTGGATCGCGGCGATGGCGGCCTCGATGCGGGCGCGGGCGAGCTCGTCACGGCGCGCGGCGGCGCGCTTGGCCATGACTTGGTCGACGATGATGCCGTATGCCTCGTCGACGTTGGTGTTTGCTTTGGCGGAAGTCTCAATGTACGCGCAGTTGGGGCCGAATTTGCGCGCGAGCCGCTGGCCTTCCGCCGCGGTGACGAGCCGGTCGAGGTTGCCGCCCGTGTCGACGAGGCGGTCGGACATGGTGGCGACGACGAGCACGGGGACTTCGGCCTCATCGACGGGAGTGCGAGTGCGAGTGCGAGTGAGCGTGGAGCCACGGGGTAGTTCGAATGCGCCTAGTTGGGCGTCGCCGTCGGCTGCGATAGCGTCGGTGTGGATGGTGCTTTCCCTGAACAGGGGATGGGAGTTTTCGGTGGCCTCAGACGCCTGGCTGCTGGCACCTATGGCGGTGGATGTGAGCTCGCTGCAAGCGCTAGTTCGGCTGGACACGGACTGGATGCTGATGACGCTGTCGTGCTTCATGATGGGCAGATGTCTCTTGTTGACGAGCACCGCCACAGGCTTCTGCTTCCTCGCTCCCTCGTCGACTTCTCTGATGGTGGGCAGCATCTTGCTCTTCCTGTTCGCGACGGTAGGGCTCTGCGGCGCTGAACCAGGCTGGTCGTTGTCGTTCGCCACTTTTTCGGCCTTTCTGAGTGCCGTACCGTCCACCACGATGCTGATTCGCTTGAGCTCACCACGGAAGTCAATGGAGTCCCCAGCCTTCTCGTCGTCCTCATTGGAGAACAACGACACCTCGCTGTCGCTGTCGGTCTCATCAGGTCGTCGTGGCAGTTGCTTCTTCAGAGAGCTGAACGACAGCGCTGACCGCGTCGACACTGTCCGCTTCGGCATGGCAGCCGCAAGGCCGTCAAGCAGACGGACAATGTCATTATTGAGCCGGTTCTTGCGGCCCGTGTAGAGGATGTCCTCGACGATTTTGCCGTTGATCCACTCGTAAGTGGCCCTGGCCAATGGGTTGAACACCAGCATGACCGCATCCGACTGCTCAAGCAACCTCTTCCGCTGGCAGTCTTCCTGGACTCTGTCCTCGCGAGTGAACGAGTCCGTCGTTCCGCGGCCCCGGCCCGTCCTCAGCTCGTGGATGATGAGATGCACATCTGATCCGTCGGGAAGGCGTAAATGCTTGTGGCCACCCATGCGATGTGCACCTTCGGATTCGATGTCGCAGAACTGGCGCAGTGTATATCGGCTCTGCAGCCTGGTCTTGCCTACTCCCGGTGCTCCTAGCAGAACAATTTGTATTTCCTCTGGCTTGACGACTGGCGGCTGGTTGGAGGTTGGGTGGGTTGGGTGCCAGCCAGAGTCGTCCGAGGACGACGACCACCGGTTACCGCTCATATTGGAGTGAAAGAATAGGACGAAATTATGTATTATGGTAGAAGATTTGCTGAAAGATGTGGATATAAAAATTAGGATGTCGACCGTCCAGACGGAAAGCGACTAGAGTTTTGTGCGAGCGTACAGGTCCGTGCAGTGCACGACCGGACTGGTGAATCGTAAGGAGCGTCTGGAAAGAGTGTGGTGAGGGAAGTTTATCCCCGCGTCAAGTTGGATTCTCGCCAAACTTAGTACCTGCTAGAGGCCGCCATCTTCCATAGCAAGAGCGAGGCTAAAAGAGTGTTCAGTCTGGAGAAAAGCTGGAACGAAAGAGGAAAGTAAAAGCTGACCTGCGACAAGTGAGCAAAACTCTGTCAGGCTCTGATAGCCCGTCTGATATAGCAGCACACTCAACCCACTTAGTGATATCAGCACATCATAACAAAGCCTTTGTTTCTCGTTGCATGTCACTGACAAACGTCCCGAGAAGATGGGTGAACAAATCGATGCGCGGCCAAACGACCAGGCCTAGTCTACCTGCTCCGGTAGCCACAACCTGGCAGTTGAGCAAGGTCTTGTCAACTAAGTGAAGACACAGCAGCGGAAACACACGCGGGAGCATAAACTGACCCGCGGGCTGGGCACATCATGAGACGAAGTAGTCCTTGATGTGCCAGGGAGATGCCCAGTTCAAAGCAACGAGGAACCGCCGCACCTCGTAGAATCCCATGTTTCGGAAGTAGCAGCCATCAAGCTTGTATTGCCGTCGGGTGAAGTTAAGCAAGCTGAGAGAACACAAGGCGGGTCGTTGCCCTACCGCCACACATGCGGCGCGAACTAAACCTTATTCTTACCCCGAAACGGTTTGGCCGAGCGCCTTACCTACCCGTGCGTACCGATGGAGCTTATTTTTAAGCCGCATTCTTTGGCTGTCAAATGTCATGTCAGGCTTGTCAGAATTCTCCGAGGCGACGCCTAGGATCGCAAAAACGACAAGGGCTGCAACATGTTTCTGCGGGAAGTTGAAGTGCCCGCGCTCCGACCG
Organism: Ophiognomonia clavigignenti-juglandacearum; assembly: GCA_003671545.1. Lineage (NCBI taxonomy): Eukaryota > Fungi > Ascomycota > Sordariomycetes > Diaporthales > Gnomoniaceae > Ophiognomonia > Ophiognomonia clavigignenti-juglandacearum. The sequence continues at coordinate 58,098 of PYFS01001622.1, read as the reverse complement.
GATGAAAGTTCATGGAAGCTTTCCCCAACAAAATGTCCAAGACGGGACACGGGGAGCCATTTTTTGACAGAACCTTGACTGTTACTGCCAAGTGAGAGCTTCCTCTGCCTCGAGTTTATTTTTGACATGCCACCTGGCAAAACTTGGACAGCGGCGCATCTTGGGCAGATCACCAACCAGCCGTGTGGTCATTGGCCAAGAGGTGGTTTAGCCTCGGTGAGCGACGACTGTGTTTCAAGTCGCCCACGTATGACGATATCAATCAACAGATCCTCATTCATTAGACCAACCACATATTACAGCAGCCCGGAGCAAGCCGTGTGTTCCTCAGAAGAGGTAACCAATGACCTCTGCTTGCTGCAGGTAGTCGTGCTTCACTTATCATTCTCAGCCAGCCTCATGTTATCGTCCAGTCAAGGCGCGATCCGCTTATCCAAAGCCGCGTTGTCCGCTGTCCCAGGGAGCATGCTAAAGGCGACTCTCACGCGAACATTTCGCGACACGCGCCGCGTCGCCGCCTAGTCACCTTCCTATCTTGTCGTGGTCGTGTCGTATGATCTCCTTCCCGAGAAACGGTGGTTGATCTTGTTGTGTCAGGGGCCAGGGCGTAGGCAAGGGATGTGTGACCGGTTGACATCGCTTAACAAGGACGGATATGGACCAAGTGGGAGTTGTTCGAGAGACAAGAATGAGTCACATCCACACACGTACCACGGTTGATCCAGAAAAGTCTTTTGTAGTTGGCTCCAGGTCTCACACAGAGATTCATGATTGCCTCTTCTTTCCGCAACCACAATCAGCTTGAACCCTCTGAGCAGATGACAGATGGTGAACCAAGGGCACCCCAAATTTTGTCTTGCAATGAAGCATGCTGATCCTATAGGCTCTTTGACCTCAAGTTGCCCTCAGAGTGGCGGGCTCTTTATCGATCGATAAGAGAAAATCTTCAGCGCCAGCCCTGGGACCCACTCCAATTAAAATAACGCCTTCAGAAGGCACCTCGATACAAGTTACAAAGTAGGTTTGCTCCTCGTAGCTCATATGCGGATCTCTTGTCGCACGCGAGTCGTGTGTACCTACGTAGACTGCGCATGCTGCGCAAGGCTGTAAGAAAGTCAATGAAGGCGCTCTGCACTCCGGAAGAACTAGGAAACAAGTGTGCTTAGTTGTGGTTGCATCGAAACGCGGGCGACAAAAACGCCGGTAAAGGTTCTGTCCTGTCAACATCGGCCTTGCGAGCTGTGATCTTGGAGTCCATATGCCGGGTAAGTCTAAAGAAGCTCAAGGGATAGACAGGAAAGGATCTGAGGCGTCCACGATCTCGTAGGCTACCGGTTTTTGGGTCCAGTCTGGCTTCAGACCTGGCGAGAACGGAATCCAGCACCAAAGGAGGATCCATGGGAGTAACAGGGCGATCATCTCCTTTGGGTCGACTCGCAGATCTGCGCGTGTTTCTGGTCAAAACTGAACCGAATGAACTCAACCACGTGGCAACGTCGTGACTCGTGACCGAGAATGGGAGGCAGAAAGCTGATGTGAACATGTTCATCAAACAACTTCTTCGAGTGAATTGCGGCGGATGGGCAATTCGCGGAAAGTTTAGACAGAACTGACAACAACGAAATAGAAAGACAAGGGCTCCGACCTGAGCAGAGCAGTGTCAGGAAGTGGAAATCGAGATTCCAAGTCAAGGCGTACCAAGTGCTGCTTGCTCTGGGTCATAGACCGACTCCGCTGAAGAGGTAGGAGAGGGTAAGCAATGACGGCAATTAGTCTGTAGCAGCACGTTGCAGCTCTGAAGGGCAGTAGTAAAGAGGATTACCGTTGGGCTTCCCGCTGGCTTTGGTGTTCGGCAGTCGTCAGCTTCTTGTATGAGGGCCACTTGTCTCATTGAACACCAACTCCCTGTTCAAACCTGTTGACGCGGGCGCAGCCAGGAGGGTTATGAACGCATGTCTGTTGGGTGCATACTTGCCCCCATCTTCAGTGAGACTGGCCGTTCGAGCTACTTGGGTGCTCTCTCCAGGATCTCATGTTCCGTCATCGACTTGGTAAGTGGCCACTCCATCGTTTGTGCATATTGGCGTTTCTTTTCGCAAGGTCCTTCACTGCGAGGTGCGTCAGGGACGTCAACACTGCGCATAGGTGAGGCCCACGATGTTTTCGCGGCACTGTTTACAGCAGTGTTGCGATGCCTGACCAGGTTTCGAACTCGGTCTGACCTTGGCCGGCGCTGTGCTTTCTTCACGGAATTTCCGTACCGGAGGCTTTCCCTGGCGACGGACCGAGAAACAGACTTTGGTGCCTGTATGGTCCACGGTAGAAGTGGTCCCTTCTCCTGGTCTGTGTGGTACCGCGTGTGCACTGCCGGTTCCCATCGGTGTCTTCAGATGGCATACGTCGTCCATGGCTCACCCTTATCGTCCCATCCTTGGATGAAGGTCCTGGAACGCACATCCGCACTCCTCTCTTCTCTTCCCACCGGCGGCCGGCGGCCAGACAGCTGCGTCCACACGCTGGTACCTGCCTTCGCCATGCCAGCGGCTCGTTGGCGCTACTCCAGATCCCGTGTCTCTTATGCTGGGCTTTTCGCTAAATTCGCCGGTTCAAGCTGGGTCTGTGGGAGCGACGGGTTCAGTCGGGTCACTCTTTGATGCGAGGAGGTCAAGGTTTTCGTGTCGCGGCGTCGAGCTGCGTTTTGCCGTTGCGTGTTAGGTCTTGCTTGTTGGTGAACTCGAACGAAACGCTTCTATTTGCGGCGTCTTGAGGTGGATTGCCGTCGTCGCAATAGAGAAATCGCTCCAGGTCGTGCACGGAGCTGGAGCTTCTGACCTTCTGTTTTACGGAGGCTCAGCGCGGCTACCCGAGGGACAGGGATCTTAGGTGCGGGAGTATCCGCAGCTATCACAGGGATACCTAGGTAGTCCCTTTCTTACTTCGCAGGTCGTTGTAAGTATCTCTCTTTGTTCCCATCGTTTGGCATTTCTGTGGCTAATTTCTTCCATGCTGCTACTTCGTTTTGACAAGCTTCCCCTAAGCTAAAGCTTCAGCAGCTGACTTCTTGACTATGATTAAGTTGAAGTTGTGAGAGGCACTGTATACCTAAGTAGGATTGCAGCAGACTGTTCCCTGCATGTTCCTGTGGGTCTGGAGGCTCCAGGGATTACAGATATAAGATCCCTGTCACTAGCATCCACTTTCAACAACACTTCAAGTTCCTCCAAAGAAGACTGTGCATCCATCTTAGGATGCCAGGCCCTGGTGCTGCGATATCCATAATATAGACTTGCAACTGCATGGTAGCAGTTCGCATATCCAAGGATGACGTTAAGACCGCCTTGTGCGTTGATTAAACTGCTGACCAGTCGCAACGGTGGTATAGACAGTGGAAGCAGCTTGCAGCACCTCTGAGCGACAATATTGGCGCGTTCCCAAATCGCTTTTCCGCTGAAGATGACAGGCATATCTTGGTCCTATAAGTTTGTTGCTCATGGGAGGGATATTTTTTATGTTGCAAACAGACCGCTGGTGTTCAGGCACTGCACGTGGTGGCACCCCGCGCTGGAATGATCCATTTCTTGCTGCTGTCTTTCAGCATTCCAATCAGAGTATTCACATTGATATGGTCGACATTGTAACATCCTAATTTTACTTTAGTTTCGCTTGTGCTAATATATATTATGTTTTATTTAGACCCGAAATCCCAGAACGATGGCAAAAATGGAGACTGCTTCCACAGGTCCTATTACATTACTATGTACTTAGGTCAAATGGTTGACTGTTAAGCTGTCATGGTAGTTGACCAATCCCATTCTGGAGTGAAAGACATCAACATCAGTTTTTAATACTCTCTTCTTAGTCTGTCTGATTATGCATAGGAATCATTCTATATTTTTTGCTCTAAAAGAAAACATTTTGAACGGACCTTTTTCTTTTTCTTACCGCCCAGTGGCAAGCACGATAGCCACCTCATTCTGGAAAGGGTTCCTCAGATTCTCAACTTCTTCATATTGCCTGTTAGTATCTATGGATATGCATTGGCTCACAATGCTCCCAAGGTTCCCCGTGGAAACTTCAATTCAAAACTTTCTATTGAAATAGGTGGGGGATCTAAAGAGTGTTGAATTCGTATACAGATCCAAAGACTAACAGCTGTTTCTCGCAGGACCACCTCAGTATATATAGCCCACACGATCCTCACCAAAACCAACTCCTCGAGAAGCACAGCCGGAATATCCGATTCCTCTTATCTAAAGAGGCCGTTCTCGGAGACCTAAATATCTACAACGGCGTCTGTTGTTTCCGTCCAACGTGCCGGAAATATCGTAGTTTTCTAATCGGGAGAACCGGGGCATTCTTAACACCTCCCTTTAAACCGGTACTTTCGATTTAGCCGTTAGTTATATGACGCTATCAATAATAATGCTATTGTAGCACAAAGAGAAATAGTAGGAAAGATAGCAAAGAAATAACAAAAAGATATATCGCTAATTTTATATAGAGCGGTGGTTTCCAACCTTTAAATATTCATCATTCTAAGCCTAGTTGTTAAAATGCTATGCTAGGGCTCGTTTAGAGGCTTAGTAAGCCTACCAGCCCTCTAAAGCTCTATTGGAACCCAATCCATCTTGATCCGACCGCTCTTAACCTCGTCTCGTATAAACAATTTATTTAAGGGTATATAGCTAATCCGTTAATGGAATTCGGGGTTATTGGTAAGCTTTATTATACTGGCGTTATTATATTTAATATTAAAACGTACGTTAATATATAGTTTTATAAATAGATTAATAAGCTATAACAGCGAAAATACGTTTTTAGCAATACTATAATATTCGGCAATTATAATGCTATTCATCACTTTATCAGAAAACCTAAATTTCCAAACGATCGTTAAGGAATCGTCCATAATTATCGTAAAATTATAGGTTGATTTCCCGTCTGATTTGCTATTTTTCTAATTAGAATCAATCTAAGCGGATACATCTATAATATCCTCGGCTTCTTAATTAATATTAAAGTTATCGTCGTCCTAATAAAGAACGGCAGGGGGTTTAATATTTCCTCTTCTTAGCAATAAGCTATAATCCCATATATTATTCCAATATCTAAAGCTATATTATAAAATTGTTTCGTAACCGTTTAAAAGATTATAAACGAAACGTAACGTTACCCCCATTAAGAAATAGATATCCGGACGCATTTAGATCATCGTATATATAAAACTTCCGTTACAAGATTAATATATACAGATTTCTTAAAGAATAGCGGTGCCTTTATTTAGTACGGCGAAAACGAAAAAGCCGGGTATAAATAAAATAAAAGAGGGCTTAAGGCCACGGAGACCGAGGATATCGAAAATACGTATCGCATAGGCATCTTAAAATAATATAATCGTACGTACGGAGCGGTCACATATAATTCGAACCCCTAAGAAATATTATACATTACCTAAATCCTTTAATTCGAAATCATAAGCGAAGGCTTTATATACCTTTATAATAACGCTTAAATCTAAGCCTATCAAAAATAGGTCGTCGATATAGGTAGCGATAATTACTCGCTTTTTATAATATATATAAACAGCGGAGTTATTTTTAAATTAATAAAATCCCAATACGAAAAACGCTTTAATGCGTCGCTTTTCCTATTAACGAAAGGCTTATTTTAGGCCGTATAACGCCTTTAACAATTATAAAACCTAATCGACTATAAGGTCGTACCTTATATCGTTTTTTTTAGGAAAATTAGCGAAGAAGCGGTCCAATCCCTTAGGAATCTCGCAATAAACGTTCTCCTCGAATTTACCGTTTAAGAAAACAGCGATAATATCTACCTACTATATATCCTAATCTAGCGTTGCTGCTAGATAAAAAAGAATCCTCCAAATAGACGCTTTGCTAATAAAAGCGAAAGTTTTAACGAAATCAACACCGTAACGTTATTTAAAGCCCCTAATTATAATCCTCATTTTATATTTCAAAACCTTCCTATTTTGATTATACTTGGATTTATATATAGGTTTCGTTATAAAAGAAATCGTAAAAAAAAGTAAATCGTAACGAAGGATAGCCCTAAAAACACCTAATCGGAGAAGATTGCGAAATTCCTTACGTTATAATTTAAATTATTCAGCGGCGTAAAAGCTATTAAACGCTTCTATTATTATAAAGAGATCAACAGCTATGAAACCTTCAATAAAATACGCTAATTCGAATTTTATCGTTAAATAGGCTTATTATTAATCGATGGCGAAAAAGATAGCTATTCGAGGCCGTAAGATATGCTATAAAGCAGCCGGAGCTATATAGCGCTTAAAAATAAATATAAAAAAATGCCCAACGACGATAATATTAGCGATTATAAAAACATTGCTTATAAAAATAAATTCTTTAGAATCTTTTCTATAAACCTTATAAATAATAAAGCTATTAATTTGGACAATTTATTGATATTCGGTTCTAAAGCGCTTTAGCAAATAACATATAAAGATTTTCTACGGCTTAAAAAGATCCGTAAAAACCCAATCTAATAATATACCATCTTCTCTTTGCAATTCTAATTTATCGCTTTATTAACGATATACTTCGGGCATATAAACAACGATTTTAAGCCTAGCGTAAAAGCATTTACGAGATCAGGCTTATACTGTTTGCTAAATAACGTTTTTTTTATAAAAGCTTCTTAAGGCGTTTTCTTTAACGATTGAATTTTGTTATTGATTATGAAGTTCGTGATTTTAATAGCGGCTTTAAAGAAAAACGGCCATAATAACGACAGCGCTTAAAAGGCCTTTATCTAATACCTCGCTTTCTTTATCAAAATCCGATTACTTTTCTCCGAAAGACCGTTTTATTTAGGCGTATAGGGCGTTGAAATAGTTTATTTAATAGCGTTATCCTTTAGGTATTTCCTTAAAACACCATTTTCTTTACCGATCAACTCGGTGCCGCCGTTAAAGTGAATATATTTGATTTTATATCCCTAAGCCTTCGCTTAAATTAATATATTCTTTACAAAATCAGCGCCATCGACTTTCTCGTTATATATTTTAAATTAACGAAGTTCGTACTTTTTATTAATTCCGATTATTCCTTTTTTCTCGCCGTTAACGCTTAATTCCGAATAACTAAAAAAGTCAAAATGCCAAATTTCGCCTACCTTTTTAAATTTTAAAAAACCTCTATTTAGAATATACCGCAGTTATTTATAAAAGTCATATATTTAATAAACCAAATCGCCTAGCTCTTTCTCTTAAGCTAAATCCAAAACTAACTCTTCCTCTCTTATAATAGTAAAAGCTATTTTCAAAATCGATTTTACGTTTATATACCCATAGCATTAATAAATACAAATTAAAGCTAAATTGGCTTTGTCCAAACGTTTTTAACGAGTTATTTCTTTCTTTATTATTAATAAATTAGCTAACAACTTTTCTAAAATAAGCCCCATTACTAAGTCGAAATTCCGATCGAAACAAGCCACGATTTCTCTATTTCTTATTATAAAATTAAGATTTTCAAAACGAAAACTTCGCTGATATAACATAGGAATACTAATAAAGTCTTTCTTAAAGGAAAGGCAATATTATATTCGTAAAAGCGTTAATTCCGTAAATAATCCATTTCTAATATTATAATTAAAAACAATATCGCCTTAAACCACGGCCTATACTTTTCCTCTTTTTATTATAATCTAAAAAAATTCTGACGGCTAGTGCTAATAAACGAAATATCTACGGCTTCCAAATATATAAAGAGAAAACCCAATATTTCTATTAATGTGATTCTCGTTACGATAATTACTAATAATAATATTATAAATATACCGGCAAATTAATTCTTTCTTAATAAGCCCCGCCATATTCGTTAAATAAACGCTTCGATCTCGACTTCGATTAAAGCCTCCGTCAATATTTCCACAATTCCCTCTACGATTAAAACCCTTTCCTTTATTTCCGAAATTTCTACGACCTTTGTTTCCTTTTTAGCAATACGCTGCCAGCTTTAAATAAAGGTAGAGTTGCCAGCAATTCTCCGGAAAGTGGTTATTATAAATACATATAAACGCCTATTATTATTATCTTTATGGAAGCTGATCTAAATGCGAATATCTAATAATTATAAGCGTTACTAAATTAGCTATTAGCGCTATAATAAATAAATATTTATCGACGAAATCTTATTATATATAAGCCAACGTATTTCTCTCTAAATCCATACGGATTTGGCCCCTCATCCTCTACGCTTAAGCTAAATGCTATATTTAAACATTTCTTACGAATTAAATCTTATATTCTCCTTTAATTATATATCTTCCGAATCTTACTATCGTCTCTTTAAAAGCTTTAAATCGATTAACATACTCGCTAGCTTCCTTAAAATTAAAAAACACTAAATTATATATCTTATCTATATAATTTTAAAGCTATATTAGCCCCGAGCCCAAAGCAAACTCCTCCAACCGTACCCATTTTATAACAAAGTTTTCAACGCCTATAATACTCGCAATAACGCTATCCCCAAAGCAATTATCGATAATAACGTTACAGCGAATCAGCTTAATTATTTCCGCGCTCTCGTTAAAGATATCAATATTAATAACGAAGGCAGCGAATATAGCTAAATCCAAAGCCTCTATAAACTTACGCTTATCCATCAATATAAACAAATCTTTAAAAACTAACAAACAGCCATCTATATAAAAGATCGCGAAAATCGTAAATTTCCATTAATACCAATTAATCTTAATCAAATACTAATGCTTTATATACCTAAGAAACTTAAAATTGCCCCTATCGCTAACCTCCTTATCGTCCGCCATATTAAAAATAAGCGGAAAAGAAAGATTAGAAAAAAGATCACGAAAATAGCTTAATTGCGAGGCTCTTGGTATTATTAAGGCTAATTCTAGCCGCGAAGCAGCTCTATTAGCCACTCCGCTATATTTAACTAATCTCGAGATCTTTAATATATCTCCTTTTAAAAACTTTATAATTTTAATTGCTTACGCTAATTCCGATTTTTCTTAAAATTATAATTATATTTAAAATTATTAAATCTATTAATTTATTTGATTTAACGCTTCTTTATTAGCGAAGAATAACTTTTCGCCTTTGCTATCTAAAAGCTCTCGTGCTTTTAATAATAAGACGATAAGGCCGAATCTAATAATAATTATTAGCCTAACCGTGGTTAAAGATCTAATTAAACTAACTTTAATAATAATTGTTAGCCGGTCCGTAGTTGGGGGTCCAATAGCGTTAACGATTCTTTAATAGGTAATTCTGATAGTTATAATAATTTTCTTATTGGTTACAATCCAGCAATGCCTTTAACGTTTAATGTTAAAACCGCAAAACCTCTTTAATTAAGGGCTCGAGACGAAAATCTTATAATTCTAATTGGTATAAATGCATTCTCATCTTTAAGTAGCATATAAAAAGATTTAACGGGTATCACGTAATAATAATAAAGCTAATAATAACCTTACTTAGCAAGCGCTATATAAAAAAATTTGAAAAATATAGGGTATATTAATAAATGCGTTTTAGCTAATAAATCATACTAATAATATATTGAAATAGGTGGGGGATCTAAAAAGTGTTGAATTCGTATATAGATCTAAAGACTAATAGCTGTTTCTCGTAGGACCACCTCAATATATATAGCCCATACGATCCTCACCAAAACCAACTCCTCGAGAGGCACAGCCGGAATATCCGATTCCTCTTATCTAAAGAGGCCGTTCTCGGAGACCTAAATATCCACAGCAGCGTCTATTGTTTCCGTACAACGTACCGGAAATATCGTGGTTTCCTAATCGGGAGAACCGGGGCATTCTCAACAGGAGGCGTGCGTTGTTGCTCAGGTGTACAGCAGGGAGTGTGCCGAAGAGCTTTGGGTCCCCCATCCACAGAGGCGACCTACGGAGTGCTTTGGCTTGGTTTGTATGGAGTGTTTGAGTAAGCCGAGTGGAAATGAGAAGAAGGGTAAGAAAGGTAAGAAATAGATCAGCTAGCGGCTGGTCCGATGACCCTCGGGACGCAGTGGAGGGCAGTAGGTGATTATAACATCGCCCCCGTAATCAATGTGCTGGGCACTTGGGCTTGAGGAGTACACTGGACAGTTTCCTCCATGCCTTAAGATTGTTCGACGATGTAAAAAAAAGTTGCTATAATGACTGATTTGAAGTATGCAAGCTTGTCATATCTTATCTTGAAGTCCATTTGTCCATTGACTGGGCTGGAGATACAAGCTTAACACTGGAGGACATCTTTCGTTGGCAAATGGGGACCTGTGGAAATGATACTGTATCTGGCATATATCATAAACATCTTCGTTGATCAGTCAAGCCAACATATCTCGCCCCTCTTGGGGCTATGTACCAGAAAATGATAAGGCTCAGAACCTGTCCTCCTTTCACCTGTCCCTTCCATCCGCTGTTATACACAGTTTTACTACAATGCTTCACGAACTGCCTTGCTTGACGAGCTTAGACCTGTATATGCACTAAGCTCTATGCCTGCCCATGAGGGACTTATCGGGCACTTATGCAGCGAACAAATAATGATGTGCCACACGTTCCGTCCCAAACCAGCGTCATCTGACACATGAAAGGTTGGGTGCCTTACAGAATCAGCAAATGATCTTTTAGGACGATTTCCGGCATACTATGTACTGCCACCTTATGTTAGACTATTGGAAGTGTGCTGAGCGCCTGCATGCAAGCGAACGCGTGACGGTGGCCTCGCTGTTTCGTTGCGAGTCCATCATCATCCGACACGTTGCAAGTGGGGAACTAATGGGTCGTTTCACAGAACCAGCTGTTCGAATTGTTGCCTCCCTTCTTAACAGATGCCCAAGCCCAAACTAAGCTGGTCGAGGTTCTGATCCCAACTGGCAAATATAATCCAGTCATCGAAGTATATGTTTACAAGAGCGGGCTGTGATAGTTCTTTTGGACGGCAAGCAGACCTCCAACGCCATTACGATCACAAGCACGCACTCATCCCTGAAGGGAATATGTGGTACTCCAACTGGAAAATCTGTTCTCGCTCTCAACCAGGGAAAACCGCCTCTAAACTGTCTCCCTCGAGCACTCAGCCTCTGTAAAGAATGCGAGTCGATCCCTCACGCGCGAAGACCATTTGAAAGCATACAAGGGCCATTCCAAAGCACGCAAGGGCCACTTGCGCGAGTACCACCAGGGACCCATCTCGAAGAGAGGCGGCCAACCCGACCCTGGGTGTTCGGACAGTTGGGATCTCAACCAAGACTGGTGGCGATGTGGCGAGTGTTTGGCCCAGGTATGGGTGTTGCTCGGCTACCGGAAGCGGACTGGAATGCGGACTTCTGGTCACCGGCAACGGTACTAACAGCCACAGGGAATTAATAAAGGAGTGACGTGTATGAATACCGGTCACAGGAAGCAACAGGGCAGAGAAAGGACTCAAGGGCAAAGTCTGCTTCTGCGGACGTCATCAGTTATTCGTTTTTGAAGCTGTCGCGATTTAGCTTGTCTCTCGCACCCTGTGTTTCCATCCCACCCACCTCCCTTGTCACCACAACGGGGGAAGGGGGGGTCTACATTCATGTTTCGTTCTTCCGTTTTTGCTCCTTTTGGTCACTGAGTTCGCTTTTTCTTTCATTTCGTTAAGCTGGAAGTCTGCACGGAGGTTAGCCTATGGGCGTGGCCCACGGGCGAAACCACCATGAAGAGTCCTCGACTCCTCGCGCCCCTGATTTCAAGTATCGTGAACCCTGTCACTTTGAGAAGCGACGTGAAAAGCCCTTTGGATCTATTGATGCGAGCGCAAGTTGCGAAAGGTGGCCCCGAGTAAACATGAGGTGACTGCGGTTTGCCGTGCGACCGATACGCCGTGTTGGCACGCTCGTTCGAAGAGACTCGCGGTAAGCGGAGAGGGCCCCAGAAGGGAATTGCCTGTCGCCGAAGGCATAGGCAACTGCAACCTTGAAACAGAGAAACCGCGACGTTCAGTGTGCTGTGGGCTGTGGGCTGTGGGCGTCGGCGATCGGCAATCAGATGTCCGCAATGGATATCCTATTTATTCATGTCCACGATCTCTGCCCCAAATCTGGCATCGCGGCTCGCCAGCGAGCTCCTGGTCTGCCTGGTGTCATGGCAATGTCTGACTTCAGATGGCATGTCCGTAGTGTACCTAGGTAGCGCACACGCAAAATTCGAGTACCAGCCAAACAATGAAAGCCAAGTAACCTCAAACGGTGTTATGGTTGTTGTTACGACCTCACGTCTACCCAAAATGGCCTTCTTCAAGTTTCGCAACTGCCGCTAGTCCGCACCCGTACCCTCTCTCCTATGACTTCCCCACTGGAAAAATCTGGCAAGAGCCAGCTGAAGAAACACATTATGCATGGGCCGAAACATCTCTGCATTTTTGAAGCGTACTGTCCAAATCGGGAACTGATGCGAAAGTAAGGAAACTGCGACGTTTTTGGGGTTATTCTCGTGTCTGGCGACTCTTGTCAGAGAATCGTCCCATTTTACCACTCGCATCGGGATTCGGCACCACTCATAGACCATGAAACTGGACCGCCAAGGGGATGCCCATGGGTATAGCCGCAGGATATCTTGAAGAAGACGCCCGTCGATGTTCGACCTTCGATCCAACCTCCTCTTCTCATATCCGCTCTGGGAGCTCGATGCGGCTGCGATATACTTCGCATGGCGTCGCCGATTTGGCTGTTACGCCCGCCCGTCCGATCTCTTGACTACCTAGATAGTCCCCTAAGTCTGACAGAATCAAGGCCAGTGCAAGTGGTTTCAGTGATGTTAAGGATAAAATGCTGCAACTGAAAGTGGGTGGGTAGTGAGTACTACGGTAAAAGGTCCTTGGCCGCGGGAAACGTTTTGCACAACAGTGGGAGTTACTATGTACATGGGCCTCATTGCCCAAAAGGGAAAGAGGAGGAGAAATGTCACGACATGCCACGAGTCTCGGCATGCTCGCAATTCAAACCCCAGATTATAGCCTCTCCTCGTGGAGTAGATGATATAAACATTGAATGCCTCGTCGTGTCCCTGTGAACTGTCGGTCCAGTTTCCTCTCAGATCCGCAGTTGAAGTTCGACAGCACCCAAGCGCAGGCCAATATACAATACCAGATCCACACCAATAATCCATCATCCAAGCTCAAAAATGTATTTTTACCCCATCTTCATCCTCGCCACCCTCACCGCCGCCTCCCCCCTCCCTCTCACTCTCGCCCGCCACTCCCCAAGCGGCGTCGCCGTCCGCGCCGACAACACCATCACTGATGCGCTCGGGCCCGTCCTCACCTCGCTCCAGGACCTCGACACCGCCATCAACGGGCTGACGACCGACCCGCAGTCCGCGGTTCCGATCTTGGGCGCATCCGATGCCGCGAACAAGGCGCTCGCGTCCGCGACGACGACGATCTCGGGCGCTGATGAGCTGGGCCTCTTTGGCGCCTTGGGCCTGCAGCAGACAGCTACCGGGTTGACGACGCAGGTGCAGACTACGGTTGGGGATCTGGCTGCGAAGAAGAGTGTATGCATCTCTCCCATCCTGTGTCCATCCTTTTCTTCGTTCATTATTATGCCTCCCGTAGTATACTGCCAACGACTAACCCAACTTCACAACACCAGACCCTCGACCAACTGGGCGTGACCAGCGTAGCCCTCGACGCACTGAAGCAACAGAAGACCGCCAGCGCCGGCCTGAGCGAGGCGCTGCTGAGCAAGGTACCCGGGATTGCGAGACCCATCGCACAGCAGAGCACGGATCAGATCTCGCAGGCTGTGGATGACGCTATCGCGACGTTGTCTGCGCCCGCCGCTGCCTAGGCACGGCGCCTGCTACGCCGCCCGGTACACCAGCTGCCGAGCAGGTGGACCCCGGATCCTTTCGCCGACGAGTGCAGATAGTGGTCATTGAACAGGGCATGGTGGTTCAGTGGGAGGGAGGGGTGAGCAGGAGGGATGGTGCGTTAGGAGAGGCGAGGCCGGAACATCGTGGCAAGAACGCTTGTTTGTTGCGGAATTGATAAGATCGAGTCAAAAGACAGAGGGACATTGAACGTGTATTTGTAATGTAACATCGCGAGACCACAATCGCGGCTCTTGATGACCGTGAGCATGGAACGTGCCTTGCTTGGTATACTCATGTGAAGCGTCGAGACTGAGCTATCCTGCCTACCCGTCAAGAGCCCGTGGCTTCTGCTATCTGCCGCCGGATGGCTGTGCTGCTGATCTTGGACGAGAAGTCCTGGTTGGTTGACGGAGTGGTGTCCGACACCTCCCGAGCGTCGAGGACGTCGACCTCAAATACCTCAAGGGCCTTCCATCCCATTTCTATCCTCTTGTCATTGACTGCCTTCCCGCCAGACCTCGTCTCAACTGACACCACAAGCGCATCGAGTGTTTGCTGTGTGATCGTCGGCCCAAACGGGTCCTGGATGACGACGCATTGGATGGTGATGGCGCCATCGCGAAACGTTGCCAGGAACTCGCCGTCCTTCTCGTCAATAGACGGCGCACTGATTCTCTTCCACCCTTCTGTCGATAAATCAAGAACAGACGAGAGGAAGTGGATCACATTCCGCGCTCTGACATCCCAAGGCTCAAGCACACCGGCGTCCTTCTTGTTCTTGAGCAGCTCGTCGCCCGTGATACCGATTATGTACGTGCAGGTGTCAGACGCGGCCCTTTCGGGAATATCCAGCAAGTAAGCACCCGCCGTCAGCAGCAGCTTGTGGCCGGGGTGCAGGTGGTCGAACGTCCCGCCCAGACACACCGTCTTGTACGGCATGGTCCCCGCAGACAGTGGCGGGGGCTGCTGGGCCTCGGCTGGGGGCACATTAACAGCCAGACCACCGGGTACCGTGACGAGCTGGTCCAGACGTAGCGGCTGTGACGGCTTCTCGGCCATTTCGAGGTACAGCGAGCGCAGCTCGTGCGCGGCTTCGCTGTCGGAGCTGAAGACGTAGTTCCATGGGTGATGCGCCGCGGCGAAGGTGGCCAGATCGACGACGGCGGTGTTGTTGGGCGCGATGACGCGTTTGGCGTCGGCGCCATAGCGATTTTGTCGAGTGTGGTCAACCAGTACTACGCGCGCATCGACGGACCCGGCCCCGGCGTTGACGTACGAGGGAATGCCCAGCTCGGCGGATATGACGGATATGATGGCGTAGAGGCCGGCAAGGAGGTGCTGGGTTTGCGACCATGACAGTGTCTTGTACCGTAGACTCGGGCCTCGAAGCACGGGGCTTGCTACGGCCACGAAGAGGATTTGTGAGGTGGATGCATCCTTCAGTCTTGTGAGGGTGGCTGTGAGGGCTGGCTTGTACGCTGCGCTGAGGGCAGGGCGACTTGCTGGGTCTGGAGGAGATGGCAGAAGAAGCAGAGAGGGGAGGCCGTCTCTAGTGGTCATTTTAGCCCAAACCAGTGCGATGTTGTTGGTGGCTTCGACCAGTGACGATGAGGTGGAGTGGTGAGTGGGCCGAGGATGATGACGGAAGGAGGGGCAACACTCAGAATTCGTTGTGGATGTAAGGTGCGCTCTTGCTTTTAGCTAAAGCTTGTGTCTTTCTGAGAAGCTAAATATAGTAATCACAGCAAGTGGGTTCGATATAAGTTGAGAGAAGTTTATGGCTGTTCTTTTGGGTTGACAGGTCGAAGTTTGGGTGTGTGGTGAAAGTCAATTCAATTAGGTACAGAATACCGTATCCGTACGGAATAGAATCGACAGGGTTGAGGATGTTGGAGAGACTGCAAGGTAGTTACTTAGTGCGGTTGTTGCCGAGGTGGATGTAGTTAGCAATATAGTGCATGCTTGTATGCTTTTGCTAACAGAACAGTATACCTAGTTTCACAGGCCAGACCCAGAGCAGCTGCACAAAGAAGACTCTCTTCAGTTGATCTGTCTGAAACGATGACTGTTCACATATGAAATAGACACTGTAGACTCTACGACATTTGAGTTAATTCAAACTACATCCGGTTATGGCGTGTCACTGTGAGCATAATCAACACCACCTAGGCAAGAAGTGGGCAGTTGCAGTGGTGTCAGACACTCCAATTGCAAATTGCTCTGCCAAGGGTCCCCTTCACTGATGCACCAGGGGTCAGGCTTGGGTCTCCAGCTTTGGGCATGAGCCAACATTGAGCAACTCCACAACTGCCCGCCTCAACCTCGACCTCACTTTTGATAGCGACCCAAGCAGGTGGACCTTGCCGACGACTTCCTGCCCCAGCCACTTCCTTCCAACAACAACATCAGCCTCTTGATTGCTGCCAATTTCCCACGCCTGCCTCCACCAGTGTCTGCCAGTGGCACTGGCTCAGGCTCAGGCATTGGATTTGGTTACCATCATCAAGTAATCGTCTGTGGTGTTGGTGCTGCTCCAACAGGCCGGCGGCCCAACTTCCTTCGACTTCCTCACCACTTCCAGCAAGGTTGTCTTCCATTTCGCTACGTTTTCGCAGCACGCGTACGGCCGCGAATCCTCCAACACGATCACGACACGTGCTTTCAATCCCTCCGTCGCATAAAAATCGCAGCCCTCTCCGACGCGCGATCCTCGTCACACAGACTATTTCGACCTGCCAGCGTCCAGTGCTCTATTCCCAGCGAATCCATCTCTGACCTTGAACTACCAGTCAATGTTCCATCTGCCCTCCATACCGACGTCCAACGACGATTTCGCCGCGATTCCCTACCTCAACTCCGCTTCCAACTCAGCTGCCCCCTCGAACTCCTCCAATTCCGCTACCGCTTCGATACCGCACGCGCACAACACCATGAGCCAACAACCTCAGCAGCCACCGCAGTACGCGGCCGCACCCCAGCGACGTACAACTGGCTACGGCGAAGATCAGCAACATCACATAACAGGCTCTGGTCAGTACGGGCAGCAACAACAGCAGCTGCAGCACGGACAGCTGTCTCCGCGGGGCTACACTACACCCGGTGGAGGCCCTCACATCAAGCTCGACCAGGCCCCTAGCAACCCTTCCTCCTACCAGGCCACGCCTACTATTCCCAGCGTTCTGCAGCCTGGCGGCGCTCTCAATAGACCTCCCCCTATTGGCGCTAACTCCCAACCGACTCTCCCGACGATGCAAGGGTCGATATCGCATCAGCAGGCAGACTATGGGGGCTCTACGAAGCCTTCACTGAATCTGTCGCACGGCTACTCCCGCTCGAGCCCAAACGCCGCCGGCTACGACGGTTCCAGCAACCCTGGCTTCTCACCCTACACCCCGACGACCCCATCGGCTGGTGGCCCCAGTTCCGCCCAGTTCATGTCTCCGAACGACCGACGCTACGATGCGCCGGGATCACAGAGAAACGTATCGCACACGCCACTTGGGCTGGCAGACATCAGACCACGCGCCGACTCCACGCTCTCCGACGGCCTGACTGGCGGGCTCGACTATGCTGGCACGCAAAACGCAACACAGGGCACCAGCAACTACATGGCGCCATGGGCATCCTATGCGTTCGACTGGTGCAAGTGGGCCCCCCAGGGTAATGGCGCTGGGAAGGTTGCCATTGGAAGCTACCTTGAAGACGGTCACAATTTTGTTGGTTAACATGTCCCGGGCTGCTGTACCTGCAATCGCTAATTCTGATTTTACAGATTCAAATCCTCGATACCCAAGTCACTCCCACACCTCCCGATGTATACTCGCAACACGGCGGCTCGAAATGGACCATGGACTTTACGAAGATCGCCGAGGCTACGCACTCTTTTCCCGTGACACGCCTCTTGTGGGAGCCACCCTCGTCCACAAAGCAGTCCACCGACCTACTCGCGACCTCTGGGGATCACTTGCGGTTGTGGTCTCTCCCATCCGACACCCCGTCCAACCCTGGCAACTCGATAACTAGTCGGGGTCGAGAAACCGCCACGACCAAGCTGACGCCTCTTGCGCTCTTGTCCAACTCCAAAACCCCTGATCACACTGCGCCGCTGACCTCGCTCGATTGGAACACCGTCTCACCCAGTCTCATCATCACCTCAAGCATCGACACAACTTGCACCATCTGGGATATACCTTCTTTGACGGCCAAGACGCAGCTGATCGCACACGATAAAGAAGTGTACGACGTGCGCTTCTGTGCGAACAGTGTTGATGTGTTTGTCAGCTGTGGACAGGACGGTAGTGTCCGTATGTTCGATCTGAGGAGCTTGGAGCACAGCACTATCATCTACGAGCCCACTGGCAAGGAGGACAGAGGTAAGCGCTTGTCGAAAAATGGACATACGAGGGAATACCAGCTCACACACTTACTAGTTGACCCAAATGGCGGCAAGATGAGCCCAACATTGGCGCAGCAAACCATGTCGAACCCACCCCCGCTGTTGCGACTCGCGACGTCTCCGCACGACACCCAACTACTTGCAACATTCGCCTCTGACTCGAACATCATCCGCATTCTTGATACGCGGCAGCCCGGCCAGGCTCTGCTCGAGCTACGTGGTCACGGAGGAGCTGTCAACTGCGTGGAATGGTCTCCGACGCGCCGAGGCCATCTGGCTACTGGTGGTGATGACTGCCAAGTATTGCTTTGGGACCTGATGAGTCAGCAACAGTCGAATGGTGCTCCGCAAACGGATGGTGTTCGCAGCCCTGCCGCCAGCTGGCAATGCGACTACGAGGTGGGCAACTTGGGCTGGGTGCCTCACTTGCCCAATGACGAGGCCTCTGACTGGCTTGGTGTGAGTGCTGGCCGAGGGATATGGGGTGTGAAGATGTGAGCGGGGCCGAGAACCAGATGACTTGAATTGTCATCATGGCATGGGGGACCAGTAACGAGACGGGAAGACAAAAGTCGGCTGTCGCAGCTCCCGTATAGAGGCTGAATGGCGGGTGGACTTCGCGAGATGGGTCGGAACATTCTTGTCGACGCTTCTTCTTTTGCATGGTGAAGCATGGCGTTTGATGTACTTTATGAACCGAACGAGATAATGGGAATCTGTTAGGGTATGGAAGGGAGTCGGGCACGGAGGCAGAAGACGAGAGCATTTTCGGCACGCAACGGGAGCGCGAGACGACTTCATCTGCAGCAACACATAAGGGGCAAAGCGCATGCATGTGGAATTGTATGAGAGATACCATTAGATATCGAAGACGTTTTTGCCCATGGACTGCTGTATGTCCTTGTAGCCGAACCGCGCTTCATGTCGATGAACCCGAAAGAGTACAGTAACTTCAGCCACTTATATCAGTACCTACATAGTAGGCAGGTCGTTCGTCGCCAACGTAAATTTCTTGTCTGTCCACATAATGCACCCCTGCCCTCTGCCTCTTAGGGCGAGACTGAAAAGTGTGCTGGCGTGAGGCCCCTGAGAGTACTGTCTGTTTAGCACTGCTTGGGCATGCCTGAGGAGTCCTTGCCATGTCTCTAGGTGGCTGGCCAGTGTACAAGAACTTGAGGAATGAGTGCAATGTGTTCATGTCTTCTTTGGCACACTCCAAAATGCAAATCATCAGCGAAGCTGGAAGATTATGTATACGAAGTAGCTACAAAATCTTCTGCGAAGCTTATTTAGAATTCGTAAGTGAGGCTCCCCTGTCCGTGCACGGGCCACATTGCTATGTTAGAAATTACATTGGTCAGAATTCTGCCACCGCCTGCAGGGATCTGGCTTTAGATATTGATTAGGGCGCCCCCCCGTTTATTAGCCCGTTGTACGCGAAAAAGGCCGCCATAGGCGAAAAGCCTCGCTGGCAAGCGATAATCTCGAGAATAAAGCTTGAATTTAATATACTCTATAAAGGTTGAGTATATAAATTTGGAGTTGAGGATGAGCATTAACGATTCGAGATCAATAGGTAGTGGAAAAATAGTGTTGTTAGAGGCGAGCTTAAGTCTCCGTATGTTGAATCTCTGATCGCTCTGCGATTGTCACCAAATCCGTTCTAGTCAAATGGGCCCTCTGAGATGTACGAGGCTTCGCCTATTACCTGTCAACTCGTTGGCTGTCGGAATGTTAGAATTCTTACTTTCCAGCAGCAAACGCTTCGCCACCAGCAACAATCAACTCTGTACAGCCTTTTAGCAGTGGGCAGCAAGCAATGCTGTGTTGAAGTTGTTTGTAGCTGCTGTTCTGGACGCAGGCTATGGTGGACCCTTGATCCCTACACCTGCATGCTTTAGTCATTGTACCCCTGCTCAAACAACAGCTCCATCGCTTCGTCGCTGCAACTCACCGTCAACTACTCACTCCGTAACTTACTTCCTTTCTTTACTTCCACCACACCCTTCAACTCTCACCTTCCTTTGACCGTGATCGGTTGCCTTTCTCTCTCTAACTCCACACATCCATCCACCACGTTCGCCCATAACCTTTGAACCGCTGCTACCATCAAACACTCTGTCCTCAGACAGTCAGAGCGACAGCAAAGCAAATATGTCCTCGAATCAGTACGACTCCGAGTCGGACGGCGAGGACTTCAACCCCGCGCCGCACATCGAATCTGACGATGAGGTCGACACCCGACGCCCACAGGACAACGACGATGACGAAGAGGTCGAGTCGCCAGTTCGAAATCGCCGAGATTCCCCTCCTGCCGCGCGACACAGCAGCGTAAGCCGCGACGACGATGCTGTCTCGAACCACAGCCAAGATGAGGACGATGGTGGTCCAGCGCGCAAAGCTCGAGACGATGACGACGATGAAGAGGACGAGGAGGAAGAAGAAGAGGATGAGGACGATGACATGCCTGTACGTGGAATCTCCCTGGGACGCGCAATTTGGCGCAAACAGCAGGTTGCCCCAGCTGCGGACGCCTCTTCGCACCTTTGGCATTGCTCTCTCGTGCACCTGGTATGACTCACCCGTGCTTCAATGCTGACATGACATCATTTGCAGCAGCGCAGCAGCAAGCGCAGAAAGAAGGATGCCCGCAGCGCCTTCTTCGATATCGAAGCTGAGGTCGAAGACGAAGACGAAGACGCCGAGGAAGACGAGGAGAATGCAGAGATAGAAGATTTCATTGATCCCACTCATCCCGACGACATGGCTGAGGCTGGCGACGTCGACGACCGATACCACAGAGAACTCGACCGTAAGAGACATGACGAGGACAATGCTGGTGCTGAGGAGGTGGCTGAGCGTTTGAGGCGCGACTACGGAAGGAAGAATGCCTACGGTGCTGGAGGTGGCCTCGGCGATACCACCGTCGTGCCCAAGCGCCTGCTGCTTCCTAGTGTCGATGATCCATCCATCTGGGCTGTCCGGTGTCGCGAAGGAAAGGAGTTCGAAGTCGTCATGAACATCTACAAGAAGATGGAGGAGACCATCGGTACCCCGAATGAGCTCGGGATCATCTCGGCTTTCGAGCGCACTCAAGTGGGCGCCGCGGTCGAGTCGATTAACAAGGGCTACATTTACATCGAGGCTTTGAAGAGGGAGCCTGTCGAGCGGGCCCTGGATGGCATTCTCGATGTCTACCCGCGCACCAAGATGTTTCTGGTCGAGATCAAGGAGATGCCGGATCTGCTCCGTGTTCAGCCACCCGTTAAGCTCGAGGTGGGAGCATTTGTGCGCATCCGGAGACCCAAGTTGTACGAGGGTGATCTCGCCGAGATTCAGGAGGTGGAAGATTCTGGCTTGAACTGTCGTGTCAGGCTCGTGCCTCGTCTCGACTATAACTCGTCATCCAAGGGACCCGATGGCAAGAGGAAGCGCTTTGGTGGAGGTTTTAATGTTCCCCGCCCGCCTCCAAGGCTGTTCAGCGAAGTCGAGGCCCGGAAGCGAGCCCCGCGAGATGTGACCGGCAGTGCTGTTTCTGGCACTTGGTACTACAAGAATGAGCAGTACATTGGTGGGTACCTCATCAAGGAGTTCAAGCTGCAGAATGTCGATACCAAGAACGTCGTCCCAACCTTGGAGGAAATCGAGCGTTTCAGTGTCACCGATAAGAACGAAGGCACGCAAAATCTCGATATGGCAGCTCTTGCCACCAGCTTGAAGGAATCAAATGCAAGCATTGCCTACTTGCCCGGCGACACCATTGAGGTTTTCAAGGGAGAACAGAAGGGTCTTGTCGGCAGGGTGACCAACGTTCAGGGCGAGATCATTACTTTACAAGCTATCGATGGCGAGCTTCATGGCCAGCTATTGGAGGTTCCTGCGAAGTCTGTGCGCAAGAGATTCAGGGTCGGAGATCATGTCAAGGTCACCAGCGGAAGTCGGTACCATGATGAGGTCGGTGTCGTCGTGTTCATCGAGGAGGATAAGGTCACCTTCGTGACCGACGGAGAGAAGACGCACATCACGGTCTTTAGTAAGGATCTCCGAGAGGCCGACGATACCGGCGGTACCGGCACTCTGGGGCAGTACTCGATGCTCGACCTTGTTCAGTTGGACGCCACGTCTGTTGGTGTCATTGTCAAGGCAGACAGGGAGACTCTGACCATCTTGGACCAGGACGGAAACACTAAACAGCTCCGCCCTACGCAGATCGCAAACATCATCCCGAAGAAGAAGCTTTTCGTTGCCGCTGACCGCAATGGCTCGGAGATGCGCTATGACGATGTAGTCAAGGAGTACGGCGGTCAACAAAGGCAGGGCAAGATTATCCACATCCACCGCAGCTGGGTATGGCTGCATAACAATGACTCCCGCGAGAACGCGGGTGTCTTTGTCGTCAAGACGAGCAACCTGACCACGGTCGCTGCCAAGGGTGGTCGTGTTCAGAATGCCGGACCCGATCTCAACCAGATGAACCCAGAGTTGAAGCGCAATGCCAATAACAACAGCATGGCCCCTCCACCCAAGCAGAGTTTCGGTCGCGATCGGTCCATTGGACAGACTGTGACCATTCGCAAGGGCGGCTACAAGGGTCTGCTAGGCATTGTCAAGGATACCACGGATCTCTCCGCTCGTGTTGAGCTGCACACTAAGGGAAAGATAGTGACGGTACCCAAAGCGGATTTGCTCTTCAAAGACAAGATCACTGGCCGCACAATCGATATCAACGGTCGCGGCGGTGGTTTTGGTGGGCGGGGCGGATTCTCAGGTGGCCGTGGTGGCTTCGATTCCGGTTTTGGTAGTGGCAGTCGTACTCCACAGGTCTCTGGTGGTATGGGTGGTCGAACTCCCGCATGGGGCGGTGCTGGTAAGTAATCTGCTTCCTTGAATGCTTCTTTGATCCTTTACTAACAGTTCACAGGTGGTCGCACCCCCGCATGGAGCGCCGGAGCCAGCGGTGGTCGCACACCCGCATGGGGCGCAGCCGATGGCTCACGCACAGTCAACCCGTATGACGGGAGCCGCACCGCCTACGGCAACTACGGCTCTTCGGGCTCCGGCTCACGCACACCTGCCTGGTCGTCGGGCGCAAAGACTCCCGCACCAGACGGCTTCAGTCTTGGTTCCAAGACGCCCGGGTATGGCGGATCCGGTGGCGACTCAGCCTGGGGCGCAGGTTCCAAGACACCTGCATACGGCGCCTCAGCTCCCACGCCCGGCGCATCGAACAACACGAATGATACCTGGGGCTACACGCCTGCCATCGACGCACCCACCCCCGGTGCGGGTCTTGGTGCACCCACTCCTGGTGCCGCGCTCAATGCGCCTACACCTGGTGCATACAGTGCGCCTACGCCGGGAGCGCTTAATGCACCGACGCCTGGTGGGTGGCAAGGTGGCTGGGGCGACACTGCGCCTACGCCTGGGCCTACGACAGCGCCTACACCCGGAGCTTACTACAGTGCGCCGACGCCTGGTGGTTATGGCGCTGCGGAGACCCCGGCTGCTGGGGGCCCGAGGTACACGGATGATGACTGAGGGAGTCGATGAAGGCTGGGCGAAAGAGGGCTTGGGTCATTCACAATGTGGCGTTTCTTCCTTACTAGCGGAATTGCCATCGGAATTGGCAGGCTGGCATCGTGAGGGGCGGTGGCGGTGGACAGATAAAATTGGACTGGCATGGCTGGGTAGTGAGGCCTCTCGAAAATTCTTCATCGCATCCGCATAGATGGAAATCAATGGTTTCAAGGATTGGTGGGATGTGTTTGCTGCGATGTCGCTGCCAATGGTAGGATGATATGTGATTCTTGACTGTTTTGCAAGCTGACAGCAATGCTAGGCCTGATCAATACACACCAGTGGCTGATAGAGTGGTAGATATACCTACCATACATAAGCGTCTGCAGAGCACAGCTCCGTCTAACCTGACGAGCGACATCAGAAGACCATACTGTGAGGGAACAGTTCATCCTCCCGCACGCACCACACTCTCAAGATAACGAACCAGAGTCTCAGCGCAGTCTGAATCATCCCTCAGATGATCCAAGTCAGTCCCCATACAGACACATTCCTGCTCCATCTCCTTGCGAGCATAATGCAAAGCATCCGCCGTCTTCCCCATGTCTATGCACAGCAGGGTACATTCATGATACCTAACATTACTCAAGTCAGTCACAATCTTTGCGAGTTGTCCGTTACAGAAAAAGGGTTCGAACTTACAACCTCGCCAACTCCATCCCACCAAGTCCCTGCTCTCCCAACAACCGAATCAACTCTTTAGCCTTCTCAAACACAACCTGGGGCTCCCCATCCCGTCCCATCATCGCCCTCATCCCCTTCGGCATGGCAAAATACATTGCAAGCACCTGATCCAGCACCAACATCCTCGTCCGCCCCTCCTCCACTCCTTGTCCGCCCGCGCACGCCTCACACCCGCACTTAAACCCCCAATGCCGCAGCCCCTCCAGCCGCTGCTCCCTGTGCGACAGCACGAGTCGCAATAGGTCACAAACAGCTGCTCGCCAGCGGCGATATCTCGGGTCGTGTGCGCGAGCAACCGTTTCTGCACGGGGTGGTAGAAGGTGTGCGCGTTGGGTGCGCACGAGTGGTTCAGGCGGCTGTGCGTCGCGAAGACACCCGCGCCATACTCGCCTTCGGGACCCATGGAGACGCGGTTGGTGGCCAAGATGGCGAGGCGGCGGAGGGTTAGTTTGGCTGCGGACTCGAGGCCAGCGGGTGTGAGAGGAGCCACTCAAGCATTCATCTTGGACTGGCATTCCACGCTCTGTTCGGCATCTATGTCATATTGTACGCATGCTTTCGCCCGCCATACGTCAACTACATCTTCTTCGGGCTGTCACAACCTCGACAGCTTGCCCATACACGCAACGGCCACTTTCACTTCGTCTCAATGGGTCAACATATATGGAAGTCGCGCGAGTTCTATCGCGCTGAATTCCGCAACCTCTGACGCTTCAGGCGAATGGTGGCCGCTCAGGCCGCTCAGAACCTCTTGTTCCGCTTTCAGCAAACATTTCCACGAATAACTAGGCGGATACTTGGAGGTTGAAGCAACATGGGCTGGGATGTTCCTACATAGGCTACATGTTCCATGATGATGAAGGCAACACCACAGCGCAGATGGTATACCACATCCATAGGCAGTCATGAAAACTGCTATTATGATTGGTTTGATCTAGATCCACCAAGATTTTTAATGTGTATGTGTGTGTGTGGCTTGCGGTAGGGCCCCGTCAACCCCGATGAGTCAGCAACGTCGCCTGCAGGCACTATAGATGAGTAAGTATTAACCAAAACAGAAAAAGACACTTCAGCTCCGCGCACCGTCCCCCTGGCCATTTCTACACCACCAGCGACCCAGGGCGCCCTGCAACACAGCGATCCGGCCATGAGAGTGATTATGCAGCAAATAAGACCAGGGCAAATGCTCAACTCCAATGCTTCACTAGCAAGGCGTGCCAGTTCCTCTCTTTTGCAGGTCGGCCGTTGCCCCTTTCAACCGCCTCTGACCGTTCGAGCTTTCGCGAGCGCAATGCCTAGCCGGATTCTTACGTTCCCGAGCGAGGGGTTTGAGAAGCTACCACTGGACCACAAGGTCGAGGAAGAAACGGTACCACAGTACAAACCCGAAAAGTTTTACCCGGTCAGACTGGGCGAAATATTCTGCTCTAAGTATCAGATCGTCGCAAAACTGGGCTTTGGTACCAGTTCCACCATTTGGCTATGCCGAGACCTTAAGCATGTGTTCAAGTTTCCCGCTGAGTTGATGCCGCTTGCTAATAAATGTGGCTGTCAAAAAGCGAGGAGACCTTCCATGCGATTAAGGTCTGCACCACAGGGGAAGACTATTCCAATGAATTCAAGGTTTCTAGACTTGTCAGATCTATCGAGGCCGAGCACCCCGGCAAGGCGCGCCTGCGAGTGGCACTGGACACTTTCCAGATCCAAGGACCGCACGGGTCTCATCAATGCCTAGTTTTTTTCCCTCTTGGTCTCTCGTACACAAAATTTCGGACATTATTCCCGAACAATGCTCTGAACAAAGATCTTCTACAGCAAAGCCTGCTTATGATCTTGCTCGGCCTAGATTTTCTGCACCAGGCTGGAGTCATTCATACTGGTACCACTCTCTCATTCCTTTTTGAACAAGTTGTCGAAACTGAAACGGGTCACAGATGTCTCGCCAAACAACATTCTCCTTGGAGTGGAAGACGCCAGCATTTTTTCAGCGATCGAACAGAAAGAACTGCAGAATCCATCACCGCGCAAGGTCCTAGAAGATCGCGTAATCCATCTCTCGTACACGATGCCAGTCACGCCTGGCGCCCCAGTTATCACAGACTTTGGTGCAGCGCGTCTAGGAGAGCCAGGGCAGAAACACCCCGGTGATGTTATGCCTGGCGTTTACCGCGCCCCAGAGGTGATACTTGGTATGAAATGGGATTCTAAGATAGACATTTGGTCTGTCGGAGTCATGGTAAGCAGAGAATCTCACAAGAATTCTAGCTCAATTTCTGATCTATTCAATCCAGATCTGGGATCTGTTCGAAGGTGGTCGGCTTTTTCGTGCCGTGAAGGATGGCCACTTGAATGACGAAGAACACCTTGCGGAAATGGTGTCCCTCATGGGCCAGCCGTCGAGAGCTTTCTTAGAGCGAAGTGTCAACAGTCGTAAATTCTGGGATAGTGAAGGTGAGCCTGATCCTGGTGCAAAATCCATCTGTCTAGTGTGTCTCAGCGACTATTGCAGGAAACTGGATTGCCGCAACGCCCATTCCTGAACAGAGCCTCGAGGAACGTGAGAAACGATTAGAGGGCAAAGACAAAGCACTTTTGTTAGCCCTTGTGCGAAAAATACTGCGGTGGGATCCAGAAGAGAGGCCTTTGGCGGAGGAACTTTTCGAGGACGAGTTTTTGACCCAGTGCCACGGGACAGGTGAAAGCTAGGGTATCGCATGCATCATTACACAAGCAAGACCACATTCAAACAGCGGGAAAATGAAAGAAACGTCGTTGTGGAGCCTCTGTGGCTTGGTTGTCAACTTGTCTTCTTTCAAGCTCTTGATGGTGAGGCCTTCCAAGGGGAGACTGTTCTGAACAAACTTGACCTATGTGAGGCTTTCCCACCGGGCAATGGATATTAGAAACGTTGTTCGTGGAGCGGACATCTGAGCAAGATCGTTTCTCATAAGCGAGATGTTACAGCTTCCTGATCCTGCACTGGAGCAAAAGATGCGAACCGGGCGGCACAATCACAACCCTTATTCTAGTTTGGCGTTCACTTGCGATAGTCGGCGTTACAGGATCGACAAGGAGCTACAGGAATGTGCTTTATAGAAAGCCATGATCTCATTGTTATAACTATCCACTTTCCCCTGGGTTCCCCGGAATCGTAGCAATGATCCCCAAGTGCAAGCCGCATTGTGTAAGTAGTACCTGGACGAGCAGCCAAACAGCTAGCTCCTCGAAGTGACTTAGTGCGCAAAACGGAAGTCTTTTCGTTTGCTTCCAAAATCTGTGGTGGTCTCGAGATAATGAAGTTGTTGCTGATGATGGTTAGTTGTGCATTCTACTACTTTCCAGACAGGTGTCTGTTCTAGACAGGAATGCCATACCTCCTGTGTCATAGTACTCCATTCATTTTCCCGCGTCTTATTGCGCCAAATGTAGTAGGCTTTGGTCAGGCCATACAAGACGATATTTGCGGCACAAACCGCCACGAGCTGCTTATTGCCACGCCGGTCTACAACCGATGGTCAGTCTGGGCTTGGAACATATTTTGCAGATACAAGGATGCTTACAGTCTGGACTGTCGTCTGCGCGATAAATATTTGAGTAGACGATACCAGATACCTGAACAAACATGCTGGAGCTTTGTTAGAAGATTCAAGTTGTGGAAGACTTCAATGGATGCGGAATGTTCTTACTTGTACAACGCTGCGGATACTGTTCTGGTCCGCACTGTGTTTGAATTACGGCTGCACCAGGCAACCTGCAAAGCGTGCGCTAGTTCACAAACGAGCGTCAGTATTCAACCCGGCGGTGGGGCGAAGGATTGGTCTATACACACTTGATGGATATGAAAGCAAGACGGTCAGAATAGCAAAGTTAGCCCAGGAAGACGAGCCACTCGGGAGGAGAGCAACGGCTATGATGTTTGGCAGTATCCAGAGCTGTGCCAAGGCGCCCACACCGGCGCGGTCGTTGAAAACCTCGGAAAAGTAGGTGATGAGGAGCATCTTGAGTGAGGTTCAGCATGTGGTCGTGATCACCCAGTGGCGAAAGGAATGCACTCACAGTAATAGCTCCCAACACCTGACAGGGGATCGTCAACAAATTAGCGTCGAACGTGCCAAAACCCAGATTCCGCAGCGTCAGGGTGAGATATTGATCGGGGGGGCCGATGGGGATCTGAAACATCAAGCCGATGATGTAAACAGGCCACAAATCGTAGTCTGTGATAGATCTCCACAGGAGTTTGAAGTCGATAGCCTGGCGGTTGTGCATGTCTCCCTTGGACGGATCGTCTCGCAAGATGCGGTTCACCATGATCACTTCCTCGCGCTCGGTAAACCAGCCCTTGGGCCGATACCATGACCGAGTCTGGGTGGGCGACGCCGCCATCATGAACCATGACCATATTCCAATCAACATGGTAAACAAGCCCTCGAGAAGAAAGAGCCAGCGCCAACCTTCGTAGCCATTGACGCCGCGCAATCGAAGGATTCCGAATGCCAGGATGGGGGCCACTATATCAACGACTCGTAGGGTCGTCCAGAACAGGGCGAGACGGAAGGGCAGCTCGGTTCCCTTGAAGAAATAGGATAGGTATAGAATAACATCAGGAATGAAGCCTCCTTGCAGCATCCCGAGCAGAGCACGACAGGCGAGGAAGCTGGACCGCCCACTGAGCCAGAACTGGGACGCAGCAACGATACTCCAGAGCACCATGATTGTCGGTACCCATCTGTCGGGACCTGTACAAACACAGAGTGAGCAAGGCTAGTAGGGATGATCCCGAGATCTGAGAGGTCACATACCGAGTTTCTTGCTAATCAGCTGGGACGGCAACTCTGCGCACAAGAAAGACAGCCGGAATACGGTGTTCCCCAAGTTGTAGTCTGCGGGAACTCGGTCAGCAATTTCTACTCCTGTGTCTAAAGGTGAGTCGACCTTGACGGACCATTGGTAGACAACCCTAGGTCTCCAAGGAAATTATCCGTGTTAGCCTGAGACAGATTCCCCCGATCAAGATCCAGGGCAAAGAACGCAACGCATGCCCACAGCGTGATCTTCCAGTCGATTTTATTGATCAGCGGCAGTTCTTCGGCCCAAGTCCATCGGGCACTCGGGTCAAAGCGATGGAGGTTCTCGTAACGCTCAGTGGGCTGGAAGTACTTCGCCGTGGCCGGATCGTCGAAGACTGACGGTTGAGTTGCGATCTCTGCGAGGTCTTTCCGGTCCTTCTTCGTCCATAGGGTCGCGATGGGAACGGTGGGAGGCTGGGTCTTAAGCAATTCTTGCTTCTGGAGGATGCGTTCCTTGGTTTGGTCGGAGTCCTCATCTAAGGGACCCGTCTGTTGAGTATATATCGGGATCTCGATTTTATCTGCCATGGTCGTACTGTAGCTATGAATATGAGGAGATATCAACGAGAATGGCCGTGCATTACGACGTTACTCAATGGCCCACGGGCACTTATATACATAAGTCCTGTTGCTATCAGCTCAGAGAGAACCGCACACAACTTTGAACCCCCACTTAGTGCTTCAACGCCAGGATGTAAGCATTTACTTCGGGCAAATTTTGCACTGATACCTGGGCGGTAGATATCCCTCAATGCTTCAGCCCCACCGAAGGTTCATACAATTCGTCTTGGCTGGAGGGTGACGTGCTTTTGATGGCAATCAGGCCATCTGATAACGGACCAATGTCCAACCTGCCCTCCCCAATATTCCTCAGCTAGTTAATCAAAGTGAAGATAGTCAAAATCTCCTTGCTTTTCTGTGGCAAGGCCAAGACACATTGTTGAACCTGTACAGTCGTTGTGGATACCTGTTGCCCAGACACGCCTCGGAGGTCCACGGCTGGTCTTCCAAGGTGGGATTGAAGGATCTGTTGCAATATAGGGGTGTGATACCAGCCACAACGGAGGCATTTATCACCACGTACTGCAACATGGACTTAGACACCGACAAGAACGCGTTTACGATGTGATCAGGTTTGACTCGCAACTCCAAATAGGTCCAGCATCTGTAAGGCCAACTTGGCCGGTTTTTCTTTAATTAATTCAATCTAATATTATACTATTGTAACAATTTTAAGCTTGGTACCTTGATTTGTAATCTGATTTATTAATATAGTTTCTTAACTCGCTAAATCTAACTTTCTATTTTTAACTTCGTCAAGATGCAAATAGTTATAATTACGTTTAACAATAAAATTATATTAAAACGCTTTTGTAATTACAAAGTATTGAAACGTAGCCTTCAGCGTTTCTATATAGAGAAACTCTACGAAGAATTAGTTGATTAACTTAGATTTTAATAAACGCCCTTCTTCTATATTGATACACAAATACGAGACATTTAGTTAAAAACAAGTTTTACGAAGATAACCGCAAAAATAAAATAGATTAGAAAAGCAAAGATACTTTATTGAAACATAAACAAACCGGTCTTCAAAATTATATTGAATTTTATAAGCATTTCTACAATAAGTAAAAGCGGTACAAGAATGCTAAAAAAATTCTTTAAATTTATTCAAGAGATAATCGACGAAAAATAGATAGCACTTATTAGCAATTACACTTGATTTAAAGATCGAGTTAAAGATTTAGAAAAAAAAATGTATAGCAGAGCACGTAAAGTCTGGATTACGTACGCCACTTCGCTCCAAAACTGGCCATTTTCAACTACAAATATTAGTTTAATATAACCGTAAATAAATAAGTGGAAATAAGAATTCCATACTATTTTATATTTTCAAAAAATTTATCAATTAGAAGTTCTAGTAAAAAATTCACATAAATTCGAGAATATATTAGACTTTTGGTTTTTAATTTCAGCAAGCGTTAATGCAAAAAATTATAAATTATAATTAATCGTTATTTAGCTATTTATTTTATATATATAGACCGTTATAAGCGAAATATAATAAAATAAATCAAAGGTATTAAGTTAGGAATTCGGATTTAACTTAGACTTTCTACACCCTATAGTAGTTAATATCGAGGTCGGGCTAATTTATATAGGCGGGCTATATTTTAGAAAAACTCTTCGATTTCGATTTACACTTAATAAAATCGTTTTACTGTATACCTCAAAGATAGACGCTTTGTATAATAGTGTATATATATAAACCAAGTAGCTAAACGATAATCAATCGTCTAATTTATAATCTTTTATAAATATAATAAGCTAATAGCTTAATTTTAATTAAACTATAATATCTTAGACGATTATCAGGGTAAATAACGGGTTTATTTCGAACCGATTAAATTCGGTTTAAATTATTATATATATATATATTATAAAGAATCTTTAATATTTTGGAAATTAATACTGTGGGGCGTGGAAAGTCTGAGTTAAGTCCGAATTCCCAGCTTAATACCCTTAATTTATATTATTATATCTTGCTTTATAGAAATATATTATTCCTCTTGCGACTTATATGCTATAGATAAATAAATAAACTATTATATATATTCAAATTGCATATATTGCATTAATAGTTATATCTCGATTTATAGAAATATAGAAATCTATAAAAATCGATATCTTATTTTCTAATAATTATATTAAGCTTTTATAAATATAATATCAAATTTTTATTTTTATTTTATTAATTTAATTATAGAAATAATAGAATATATTCTTAGGATTATATTAAATAAATTTGTTGAAATTCTAATAAATGTTTATAATCAAGACTTGAATTTCAAACCTTTGAAATTCAGCTATCGCTTGATTATAGCGCTCTTACAGGGGCTTTAGCGCTTGCCGAAATCGAAAATCTAATATTTAATATCTTTTCGAATTTATATAAATTTATATGATTTTTTAACTTGAAATTCTAATTGATAAGTTTTTTTAGAAATATAAAATAGTATAGAATCCCTATTTCCACTTATTTATTTACTGTTATATTGAACTAATATTTATAGTTGAAAATGGCGAGTTTAGGTGTGAAATGGCGTACGTGACTCAGACTTTACGTGCCCTGCTGTATTAATCGCTAAAGCGATTTTTCCGAAAAAGATATTAACATTATAAATATAATATAAAAGCCTAGCCTCGCTAATTTATTATTTCCTAATCAGAATCCCTCTTAGCCGTGGTTAGACTTTTAGTAAAGAAATAGGGAGGTAATATGACGGTGTATATATATAAACCAAGCAGCTAGACAACATTTAGTCGTCTGACTTGTGACCTGTTGCAGGCACGGTAGGCTGGTGGCTTGGTTCTAGTTAAGCCGTGACACCTTGCGCTGCTATAGGAAACTCCGAAAAACAATTGTCATGACGGAAATACCACGGGTACCTTGGTAGCCATGGCCCACGAGCATTTCGGCATCTTCCAACAACTTGAGTAAGTTCAAGCCAGGATTGTCGAACATATTCTGAACATCCGTTCCCGAGATCGTTCGCTCATATGTTCTTTGAAGTGCCTGAGTCTCCTCATTAGTTCACAATCAGGGGGGTTAGGCGTGTCTTGGGAGGTTGAAGAAGTTCTATTGCTCGTGCCATCTCTAGCGCTATCATGTTGCCTTCTCTCGATCACAGACCTAGGCCTCATACTCGCATTACACAGTCAGCTGCTGGGCGAACCAGAACACCACAGCGTTCTTGGCCCTCTCGAGTCCCCTCTTCTGCTTCGGATCGCTCTGGTCACCCCTGGCTGCGAAACCGTGCGCCAGACCGGGGAAGAACTCGTAGGAGTACTCAACACCCAGGGTGGGGATAACTTCGTTGCTGTATGCCTTGAGGTCGGGTGTGTACATGGGATCCGTCTCGGGGGACAGAATCTGCACCGGCACCTTTAAGTGTATGATGATCAGTAAGTTGCGCATTCCCATGAGAGCCATACTCAGGTCATGGAGACAGGAGACTCACTCCGACGTTATCAATTTCCTCCTTCGTGAGAATGGAAGGGTGCGCAGTGGAAATAGCATCGACCAGGCCCGCGCCCTTGGCGCCGAGCTGGAACACAGCCCAGCCACCGTAGCAGAAGCCAATGGCGCCGACCTTCTTGAAGTCCTTTTTCAGAGCCTGGGCGCAGGCCTTGATCTCGGGGAAGCGGATGTCCTTGCCGTTCTTTCCAAGAAACCCCATGACGTCGAAGTTCTTTTGCTTCTCGGGGTCGGTCATGGTCTCCTCGGTGACAATCTCACCGCCGAAAAAGTCGGGCAGATAGACCGTCGCGCCGACCTCCTCGGCGTAGTGGTCGGCCAGCAGGCGGGTGTTGTTGAAGGTCCAGCCGAAAATGTCGTGGACGATGAGGATCGCGACGCCGGTGTCCTTGCCGGTCACGTAGGCCTTGTTACCGGCCAGGGTGGTCTCCTTGCCCACGGGCGTGCCCTGCCATTTGAAGCCCGACTTGCAGCAATTGGCCATTATGAATGGTAGCGTGTAGTTTAGCGAGTTGAGGAATAGTCAGTGACTGGAGATAGTGTTCTAATTCTTGGCAGGTCTTGAAGAGGGGAAAGCGCAAATATTTATCTCTGCTTGCTATCGATCCACCGTACTCGCATATTCCCAACGTGAAATGCCGGTTGCTTATAAATGGGGACCTGCCCCATTCAATGACGCAAGGTGAAGCAAGGATGTCCTGCGGCCCACAGTACTTAATGTCACAGATGTCACATTGAAGTTAACTCCCGAGGTCAACTTTGGACGGTCAGACGGCGCAGTAAAGGTAGGCACAATAGCATTGCAGGTGATCTGTCTTATCAAGCTTGTAACGAGCATCTGAAAACCGATTGCAAGCTAAACTTTCATACTTGAATCAGCACATGAATGCGCTGCGGCCGAGCGGGGAAAGGTGGAAGACCAGGAAGGTGGAAAATCCGCCGCTCGGGCTTCCCGAGGTCTTTCCAAGGTCTGTATACCACACTTCCATGCCTTCTCAGACTTCCGCCATAGCAGCTGTGGTAAAAAGCGCGGGGTTCTGGCGGGGAAGAGCGGAGCCAAACGTAGGTGCTGTACCTGCTGCGGTACTGTGGGGAGTACGGCGGCCGTTGCCCGAAGATTCCCATGTTCCAAGATTCGGTGAAGCGCTGATGAGGCGGACATTTTCACCCAAGTCATAAGCCACCCTTTCTGAGGGCAAGTGACCTACAAGTTGCAAGGCAAAGTCAGTGGTTCGTGACTTTTCCAATTCTATAATCAGTTGGCCCCATAAAATTGATATCTCGAAGTATTTTTGCCCAGACTCGGCCGTCCGGTCCGGAGCCGATAATCCTGGAGGCCGGGACCGAAGCCGGGTAAGCCGATCGGCCCCCTTTTTACAGGATTTGGAATTAATTCCCCAACCCTTCAATCCAAGTCACAGAAGTGTCTTGCCAGCCATTGCGTCCATAAACCAGAACTTGGTGTATTTGGGAGCAAATCACAAGTCGGACCTCTTGACTTGATCTGGCTTGACTCGAATGAAACGACTGGCCCTTATCAAGCACGAGATCGTCATAGAATAGCTACTAATATTAATAAAATATAGTGCCCTAGCATCCGACGACCTATTGCCTATGCCCTGATACCATCTCTAATTGATGTTATTCCTCTCGTGTGCTCCAGTTTGCAGCTCCTTCTGAGTCCTCGGTCTCCAAGAGAGATGATAATCAACTCCAGGTGCGTCTTCAACAATGCTCCGCTCCGCTACGGACATTATCAATGAGACCCAGCATGTGATGTGTTTGCTGACTTGATAGCTAGATACCTGGAAGTTATCATTTACCAACCTTCGTAGTCCATTCTGAAGTGGTATGGATTGTCCCGGTGACGCATCTCCCTGAAGATACATCCTTCACGGTCATCTACTTCAGGCCGGAAGGACCTCGTCGAAGCTTGCACAGAATCGCTTGAGATTGGGGATCTTAGCGATGCCCTTGAGCATACTTCGCAGCAGCGCTATGAGCACCGCGCCATTGACATAGTCGAGGAAGGTGTGATAGGGATCGTGGCCGTTCAGTTCGCTCCCTGGTTTCTACCTCCGCCTGATGAGATGAACTACGGCTTCACATCAAACGGTGAGGGCACTTTAATGCAGCTCAGCAGCCCACTATAAACACTAGAAGTCAAGATGAATTCATAGTAGACAGGGAACCTTGGAAGGAAGGCGGAAAGTGGAGAATGTGTACAGGAAAGGGGACGGAATGTGCGGGATTCTGCCAGACTTTGCCTAATTCGGAGGGTGGTGTGGCAAGGCACAAATTTGTGTTTCTCTGACGCATGGCATACCTTCTCACGGATTTGAGGATTTGATACACAGTCTACCGATTCCTCAGATGATCCTTCACAGACATTGTCACGTGGTGAAGGTCGAATTGGGCAAGTGTTGGCGGGATGCTCAAGTGGCGGCGCCAACGCCCTGAACCAACCCCTTGTTGGCAGTACCGCAACGGGTTGTCTCAGACTCTTATATAGCTTGAACCGTGCAGGTATGTAAACCCTTGTAGTGGTTTGTGACAAATGAAGACTCCCTCTTTGACAAGCCTAGGACGAGTTTTGCCACTGACATCCATAGTCTGGTTCAACACGATAAAGTGTCGCGTCTTCGTGTGGACCTGGTGGGTCGACCGTCACCAACACTGAGGCCCCATCATACTGTATGTTCTCCTTTCAACGTCCATATCCATTCTGCAGTGAATCGCTTCCAAGTTTGCATTGGAGCGCAAGAGCCTAGGCACTTGTGAACCGAAACCCTTGACTGCTGATGATGATCTGGCCTTGTGTCTAGGAAGATGATGCCCGTTCCCTTGGGAAGGGACACAAATAGAACCACGCCACATGTGTTTCGCCTTTGACTTCTGGTACAAATCGGTGTATCTCGCAATTTCTTGCTGGGTGTAGTCTTACTAATAATGAATCTTGGGAAGAATGAGCTGCCCTGGGCAAAAGAAGGAAGTTCGCGCGGCCAAAGCAATGGTCGCGCTACCGATCTTAAAGTTTGTCACTGAATTTTTGAAAACTGCAGGGCGATTACACACACAATTCAATGTCTTGCAGCTAACACTAGCGCTAGGTAACATGTACCTGCGTCGTATCGCACGGCGCCAGTCTCAGCAGCTCAAGTGACAGCTGCCATTTAAATATTAAATCTGTCAGCTTGTCTCCAGAACATATACAATGAACCAGATGCATAAATGTGTCTATTCGCGAACGAGGGTCTGACTTTCTACCCTGGGTGGTGTGGCTCGGTGCTTCCAGACCGCAATTGTGTCTGAATTTCTGAACATCAGGTGCGAATAAGGGGGCAGGAAGATAAACTCCGACTGGAATATGCAAGCCCTGGACGCGAATCATGCAAACATGGAATGAGTAGATATAAGATGCTCGCGGATCGAAGTCGCGAGTGTGTGCTGGGTTAGTATGGAATTTGTGTGATCGCATGCGGCATTCCTCCAGCTGAGCATATCCGACAAGTTTCGGACCTTCGAACAAGCAGCGCACTCACTATATCTTTGGTATTGCTCAATTTTTTGGCTACGCACATTCGCTGAATTCGCTCGTTCTCTTCACCTGACCGACCCATTCACTATACTATCAACATGGCCGACCTTCCTGTCTACAAGCCCGTGCCGCTGCAGGAGTGCGAGGAAAAAGCACCCGGTGTTCTGGAGTTGGGGGATGACGAGGTATCAGACTTCGAAGACACATCAGACTGCGAAGTCACCCTCTTATCAGACTCTGAAACCCTCGCTGGGACCCCATCTACCTCTAGGGGACCCCTTCGTCTAGACGTATCCCACAGAGTCCTCCCATGGCTGCTGCAACGCGGCCTTCAACTCTTACTTCCCAGCTTCTTGCTTCCAAAGTCACCGGACCCTAAAAAGCTACACTCAACCGCCTGGCTAGGTACGGAATTCCAGATCAAATGACTTCAGGGCCTGGACACTAACGCTGATGACCATACAGATGGCCTCCGAGGCATAGCTGCCCTCTTCGTAGTGATTCACCATGCCAGCCTTCTTGCATATTCGTGGACGATACACGAAGGTTGGTCGCCGGAAAGCCACCAGGTTGCCTGGTTCGTGCGACTTCCCATAATCCGACTTTTGATCTCCGGCCCGCCGCAAGTCGCCATCTTTTTTGTGGTCTCGGGCTATGCCATCTCACACAAGGCATTGAAGCTGTCTCATCAAGGTCGACTCGCTGAAGTCGGGATGTGTCTGTTCTCATCTGTTTTTCGCCGGCACACGCGGCTATTCAGTAAGTATCTGGTCTACAATAGATCGAGAAGAGGTTTACTCATACAACCCTCCAGTGCCGGCCGCGATCATCGTCTTCTGCACCGCAATGATGACCCTCTTAAACCCGACCTGGTACGGCACCGACGGCTTCCCCGGCGCAGTCATACCAACTGTGGTAGTTCCACAGTCAGATAGTCTCCGCGGCTCGCTATGGAACTGGTACGCAGCAGAGATCGGATCCACAAAACCTATACAGAACGGCTTTTACGAGCAAAGCGACCCTCACATACAAGGCAATCCGTACGACGCGGTGCTCTGGACGCTTCCCTTGGAGTTCAGCAGCTCCATGGTGGTGTTCTTGGTCTTGATGGCCGGCGCGAGGCTGCGGAACAGAGTCAGGATCGCTTTGTCGTTCCTCTTCATTGTCTACCTGCAGTACTTCTTCGACTTTGTGGCGATCTTCATGTTCCTGAGTGGGATGCTCATCTGTGACATTCGCTTCGAAGTCGACAAGCTCTTCGCTAGGTCAGAGAAAGAAAGCGACCAAAACAACGCTGTCCTGCCTGTGTGGGCTTCGTGGGCTCGCGTCCAGGACAACATTATTTCGCGAAACTTCCGCAAATTCAGATACTCCACCATCCTTGGACGCATTGTCGGTGTCTTGGCATTCATATTTGCTCTATGGCTTCTCAGCACACCTCGAGAAGGGTTAGGCGGGCGCCAATCTTGGGGCTACATGACCCTCTGGGCCTGGGCGCCGGCCTGGTAC
Source organism: Ophiognomonia clavigignenti-juglandacearum (assembly GCA_003671545.1). Lineage (NCBI taxonomy): Eukaryota > Fungi > Ascomycota > Sordariomycetes > Diaporthales > Gnomoniaceae > Ophiognomonia > Ophiognomonia clavigignenti-juglandacearum. The sequence goes on along the minus strand of PYFS01001622.1, from coordinate 19,633 downwards.
GGTGACCGCTTCCTCTATGTTCTCGGGGCCATCTTCCTGGTCTTCGTCCTCGACTGGTCGCCATTCTTGCAGATATTGTTCACGAATCGCTTCTCCCAGTACATGGGCAGAATCTCATACTCCCTTTATTTGATTCATGGTCCTCTTATGTGGTCCGTGGGACTGAAGCTGGCCCATTTCACGACCAACAATATCACCGGTGCGGACACCAAAGAAAAATTCTTCTTCGGTATGATCTTGGCCTTCGCTATGTGGTGGCCGATGGCTATTTATCTAGCGGATCTGACTGTCAGATACATTGACGATAATTGTGTGTGGCTGGCTAGATGGGCCTATGAAAAACTGTCAAAGAAGGACGCATAACAAGGAGACTTGGGGTCAGACACCAGAGCTGGAGAACACGATAACCGCACTCACACAATGCATTATCATCTCTGAAGCCTAGGTGGTGACTTTATGAGACAAAGATCTCGATTCGTGGCAGGCAGACATAGGTAGCAGTCATTTGCTATTAGAGTTAATAAGCGTTTGAGTTGTCCACAGCGCTCTCACTGATGTCAACTTTTCCCTCCATGAATCACTACCCACTTGATACTTCTGTTTTTTGAGGAAATTTTATTGAGAAATTTTTATCAATAAACTCTTTGCCATTTTAATTTTAAATTTTTGTTTTAAATTTTTTTTTTAAAAAATCTCTGGCAAACATGACCTCCCAAGGGCAAGGTAATCACACCCAGTGGAGCCCTCTCGCCATCTCGCCCAAGCCAACCAGCACATCAGCATCCGAGAATCTCCTCCCAATGTTCGCCATACGCGACTCTCCCTCCATGGGCCAAGGCCTCTTCGCCACACGCGCGATTCCAAAAGGCACAAAAATCATTTCTGAGCCTGCCCTCTTATCCGTCCCTCCCAGGCAGAACGTACCCCACGACACAACCATAGCCAACTTCTGCACAACAATCTACGCCCTGTCGCCCTCGGCCCTCGCGCAGCTCGACGCCCTACACCACAACCCAGCAACCATCACTATTGCCGACGCCAGAGCCATCCGTGCCTGGCACCAAATCCAGCCACAAATGGAATGAGGCCAAACCAGCACGCGCCGGCGTTGACTGGGTCGAGGCATCCTTGAGACTGTTCACGAATCTCCCCCACAACCAGCATGATCTCCGTGGTCATGATTGGGCCCCAGATACACATGACCTCTAAGACACATTTCCAACACCATGGGGAAGACGCCATGATGGTGCGTGGGTGGAAGCGATGAAAATGATTTCAAAGTCGACGCAAAACGTAGAGAGATGAGATGTCCCCTCCGGAGAGCGTCGTAGTATGTTGGTGAGGTGGAGCCGAATATATGAAGCCGAAAGTTGGAGGAGTGTGACGTTAGAACGTGTGATCACAGACGTCGAGGCGTGTATTGTGATGTTGTAGATGCTAAGTACTTGGGACTCAAAGGTCTCCGTATTGTAAGATCGAATGTGATGAAGGAGAAAGTATGAAAAGCTTGTGAAATGACAAAGTCAAAAGCCACGGGACAATTCGACAATGTTATATATGTACTCAAGTGCCTAAAATGACACTACTAGTCCGGTAGTCTTCGTAGACGTGGCTTATTACGCTGAGTCACGGTAATAATGAGATCAAGCTTAGCCGCTATTTACTCTTAGCGGGTTTAGGTTCAGTTATAGCACTGATTGTTCCTGCCATGGTCTCTTCGCTCCCTGGGGATTTATCACCTGTTTCTTGCCTTGGTATATTGCCTCCCCGTTTTCGCAACCCAAATTTACAAACAAGTGATTCCGGCAATATCGGAGCTCTAGCAAACAATAATTGCCCAGGGGCATAGGTACAGTATAATGTTCGATTCTGGGTGTTCGACTTCGGGCAACCGACTTCCTGAAGTCGGGTTTTCGACTTCAGTATTCGATTTGGGCCACCGACTTCGGGTTTTCGACTTCAGGTGTTCGACAATGAGTATTCGGCCGTAGCTACTCAACTGTGGCTATTTGAATATGATTAGATTCTGGTTGTTCGATTATTATGCCCGGGTGCGATTCCTGCTTTGATGATGACGGAATATTACCGCCGAGCTACCCTTCTGTACCCCTGGACTCTTGCTATATTCTTGATCATCCAACCAAATTCTGTTGGTCTGTTGCAATGGTTGGACGAGTCCTCCTTTATTAATCCTTATTCTTTCGGATTTATGGCCACCGTACTTCACTTGGATCCAACGGACTGCTCCAACAACCCCAACACCAGACCAATAGCAGCCACATGCCGGCGATGTCGATCCATATTGGCATTACCGGGCCGATCGCTGTATGCAGTCGTAATGTAGCTAGCCGTGCTTTATGCCGTCGTGCGGCTACAACGGCACGCGAAGCTTAACTTTGATAAGCTTTGTAGTCAGCATCCATTGAAAGTGCAGTGCTATTTATCCGTTTCAGACTCCTGAGCAAGTGCCCCGGCATACCGCTACCATACAACGTCACCAGTCTGTTACTAGCAATGAGCCACCCACCCAGAATCTCGCTTGCTCACATCGATGGAGATTGCTGTCAGACCTTCATTTCAGGGCAACATGGAGATATCACAACCTTCGGCCCCGAGGGAGGTACCTAACTAAATTTAAAATTGTTGGTAAATTTGTACCTCTTATCTGGAGTAGTCAGACGACGTCTAGGCTGAAGCTTCTCGACATTAGCTGGGTCCTGTGAGATTCCTATTTGGGCGATAGCGCCACCAGGCTATGATCTGTTCGACCGAGGATCCAAAGGTCTTGTGGTGTTCCCCGGACGCCACTTGAGCAGAGCGATATGCGCCTGGAAATGCTGGAAATGATCGCCTGAGAAAATGGTGCCGGGATTCCGGTGCAGGAGGGTAGCACTGCAGAAGGGTATAAGATGATCAAGAACCCGTTCTGCATCATCTTCATCATCATCATGTCGCTACTCTTGTTGCCTCCCGCCACATTACTGCCGCGCGACTCCCTGCATCATCCCAACCGTCTTTCCTTCGCGTACTATAGATTTGCGGTCAGATCACAAAATCACACTTGACAAACGACCAGCTGCCACCCACAACTCCCACCATGGACGAAAAATCACCCCCCACCGGCCCCGACGAGCATACCACCAGCTCCCTCGAACCCAAACAGTCTGCCTCCCTCGGCGAGCTCCGGCACCGCGCCGTCGCCATCAAGCCCCAGCAGCGGCTCCTGCACGACCCGGCTGTGACCTTCGAGGAGTACGTCTTCTACGCGGAGCGCACGCGCGCCGAAGAGGACCGCCTCGCGGCCGCGCGCACGGCGAAGGTCACGCTCAAGTCCATCTTCGTGCCCGGCACGTCGAAGCTCGTCGGGGCGGCTGTTGGGGACGGAAACTTTCCGCGCGCGGCGTCCACGGAGCTTGGGCCGGCTACCACGGAGCTGAATCTGTCGGACCCGGCCGTGCGCGCGGAGGTGAGCGACGAGGAGTGGACGAATGCGTCGCGGGCGCTACGGACGGCGAGCGCGGCGGCGTGCTTTTATTTGATTACGACGGATATTCTCGGGCCGTTCGTGAGTTGGTGCCTTGGGATGGTTCCACGAGTGGGAGTGGCGTTGCCTTTGTGGCGTATTTTCCGCTGACTTGTGGCTCTAGGGCGTGGGCTTTTCCCTTGGAACTATGGGATGGGGTGAGGGCTTCGGTCTTTACACGTTGTTCGGTATCTTTGCTGGCATGTGAGTTTTCAGATATCCTTGACGATGGTAGGATGAAGAGGCTGACACACGATGTCACACAGCTCGGGCTGGCTTCTGTGGACGTGCTTCATGCACCTGGACAGCTTCGAATTTCCGGCCAAGAATTATGGCGATCTTGCGTACCGCTTATATGGCAAGTGGTTCAGGTGGTTGGTGAACCTTGGACAAGGCCTGCAGCTATTGCTCAGCGTCGGAAATATCATCATCAGCAATGGGTGCGTCTCCTTCTGCACTCCTGCAGGCACAATATCGGGTTTGGGGCACGGGTAACTGACTTGTTACAGGCAATCTATTTCACAGGTGTCCAAGTTTCGCCTATGCTACAGCATCTGCTGTCTCATCTGGGCTATTGTAGGCTATGGCATGGGTCAGATCCGCACACTTGCTCGCTTCACCTGGATTGCCAACTGGGCCGTCTTCATCAACCTGATGATAATGTGAGCGCTCGTTGCGACCTATCTGCTTGTGCTCTTGATACTGATAGCCCACAACAGGTTCATATCCATGGGTGTATTCGCACACTCCGAGCCCAATTACGATTCCGCCCAAGCCGGCTCCGCGGGTGCTGCACTGGGCGGCTCTTCTGTCGCGCAGCTTCCGGACGGGTCGTACCCTCCAGCGATGACAGTTGGCACCGTGCCAGCGTCTGACAACGGCTTCATTGGCTCAGTGGTCGGTCTCATGCAGGGTGTGTACGCATATGCTGGCGCGCAGCTGTTCATCGAATTCATGGCGGAGCTGCAGAGACCAAGAGATTTTTTGAAGGTCATGTGGGGAGCGCAGTTCTTCATCTACTCTGTCTATATGATTTACGGCTCGTATCAGTACTATTTCCAAGGCCAGTACTCAAACCAGGTATGTAACGAGTTTCCTTCTGTTTCCTCTTAGCGGTACCTACCTACTTACTTGGATAGGCGGGCCAGACAGACGCTGACATTGCCCGTGCAGGTCAGCTACCAAGGGCTTTCACCCTACGCATGGCAGACGGTGTGCAACATCCTCGCTGTGATCACCGGAATCATCGCTGCCACCCTGTACGGAAACATCGGCATCAAAGTCATCTACAACAACATCCTCATCGAATTCTTCAACTTCCCTCCACTGACGACGAAGAAGGGCAAATGGGCCTGGGTAGCGATCGTGCCCATCTTCTGGTCCATAGCATTCATTATCTCGGCAGCCATCCCAGATTTCTTCGGACTGACGTCTCTCACCGCGGCTCTCTTCTTCGTCCAATTCACATACACGTTCCCAGCTGTGCTCGGACTCGGGTACATCGTGCAGAAGGAGGCAGCGCACGGCGAGACACCCTTCGATCCCTACACTGGTGAGGTTCAGCGCCGGGATCATGGAGTCAAGCGCATATTGAGGGCGTACTTTGGCAGGTATTGGTGGGCCAACATCTTGCTGACCCTGTATGCCATGGGTGCGCTCGTCGTCAGTGGTATGGGCTGCTACTCGGCGATTGAATCGCTCATCACTGCCTTTCAAGTAAGTGTGCTATTTCTGTAGCTCGACACATCAGCCTCTACCTAGGTACTTTAGATCCTCTATCTGGAGGCTGGCCGACTAATTGTTTTCTACCAGACACCACAAGTGAACGCCTTCACTTGCCGCTCCCCTCTGGAGGGATGATGTTTCTGACCTGATGAAGGCGGAGAAAGAAAAAGTCCACCTCAGACACCCCGTGTCTTTTGAAACAGAGATTATCTCCTTGTCCTCTAGCAGGAACGTCTTGGACACGCTCGCCCTCTGCGCCATCGCCGTGCGCCGCACCAACTCGCGCTGCTGGTGCACGCGCGTCTCAGGCAGCAGCACTGCAAAAGAAAGCGCGACAGGACTTTGACTTGGGAAGCTAGGGGCACAGACAACAGACCACCTAAACATCCCTGCAGGAAGACTCCGAACCTTCTAGGATGCGGGGATATAGCATAGAAAGGGATTTATTTCAATCTTCGCTTTCTGTCAATAAATGTTCCGGTTCAACCTTTTCGAGATACTGCAGCAGCAGCACCACCAACTCTTTCACCAGGTCGTGCACCTACACGCAGTTCCATACGCCCGGGTGGCCGTCCGGTAGCGTCACCAGCCCGTGCTTCATCATCTGTGTGGTCAGCATCGGCGTCTGGATGGAGATGCGCTTCCAGGCTGAAAGCCATCGTGGGTGCGATAAACAGACTACGGATGTTAGCGGTCTCGGCGCTGAGGCTGGCACTGAGCAACGGCTGCTCAACGTCGCCAAAAAGTTGGTCGTGGTATTGTTTGCTCCCCGGCCTCCACGAGTGGAAGTGCTGGAACAGGTACGTGGTAAGCTCCTCGCGGGGCGGTCGCTCACGTGCAGGCATCAAATTGGCGTACTTGGTGCTGTGCCTGACGACGACGGCGCTGGTCGGCAGATTCAACATGAGCTGTTTGACTTTCACCGGGCGAGGGACCTGGATGTGGGGAGATATCTTTTTTCTCTTCTCTCCAGAGCAAGTCACATATAGGCAAGGAAAGAGCGATACGGGTACTGAGGGGTACCAAGTAGGTATGAGTAGCGGATTCTACAGGGCTTTTGTTGACAGACCTCTCTTCCTCTGAACAACCAATTTTATCCCAACTTGCCGGCGGGAATTCAATACGCTATCACACAGCACACTCCTTCCAGGCTACCTCAATCTTCTCCTCCTCTCTCCCTTTTTTTTTTTTTTTTTTTTTTTATTTTGATTCCTCAGCCTTTTGTATCGGCACTGGCGACTCCATTTGCCTCATCGAGTACATTACGATGTTCTCACCAGCGTCACGGGCCGTTCAATCTCTCCAGATGTCGGCAATGCACAAGTACCTCCTACGACATTCGATCTGTTTCCGACGTTGCCGACCGAACTGAGTAATATTGTCTGGGACATGGCGTATCTGGGTGTATGGAAGGGCTTCAATCGATTTCATCTCACCGTCGAGCGACATCGTCACCGCTTCTGGGAACATAGGACGTGTCTCCTTTCCAGATCGATGAGCGGTGTAAATATCAAATGGCTTCGTTGGCTTCTGTCCGCGAGCTCCGAATCAAGTTGAGGCGCTGCAAAGCCTTCAGGGCTTTTGATACCATGTTGGAGTTCTCCTACCCGAAGAGGGCTGGGTGGTCCGATACGATTGTTCGTGTGCGCATTCCATATGACAGTCGAGAAACGGTTTTGCTCGAGATCCCGCACTAGGCACGATGCACATCAGGCCTGATGCACATTCATTGCAACGTCTCCAAAGGCTTCCCAGCAATGATCTAATCGATCTCTAACAAGCTTGATTCTGGCTTCCATCTCGCGGCCAAGAGGCAGAAACAGTACGCCCTCCTTGCCTTCACCCACTCCCTCGCCAACGACGACCTCGTAGATGGCGTCTGCCGCTTTGTGACGATCTCCATCGGGAACGAACTGTCCTTTCGTCATGACCTGGAATGTCTTTTCCAGCAGCGTTCCCTTGTAATCGTCAGCAAGAGGCTGCTGGCCAGCCTTCACGGCCGTTGGCATGCCCGTATTGAAGCCGCCGAGCATGACGGTCAGGGTGCGGACGTTGAATTCCGCAACCTCCTTTGCGAGGACTTTGGTCACGCCTGAAACTTTGTCAGCCACGGCCGGAACTTGTAAGAGATGATTCTGAGCGGAACAAGGTACCGTCCATAGCCGCCTTAGCAGCCGCATATACTCCCATAGTCTCCCTCCCCTCCAGTGAAGACCCACTGCTCACATTCACAATAATGCCAAACCTCCTCTTCCGCATCGGACCCACCGCCGCTCGCGTCAACCGGTACGGGCCAAAGAAGACCGTCTCGAATTGCGCCCGTACCTCCTCCTCTGTGAACTGCTCCGCCGCCGCGTGAAGCGACCACCCGGCGTTATTGACCAGTACATCGACCTGCACACCCTGCTTCTCGAGGTTGGCGATGATGTTCCCGCAGGTTGGCGAGTCTAAGTCCAGAGTGAGCCATTTTCCGGGGCACTTGGGGTGTGAGGTGATTTCGGCCACGAGCTTGGGGGTGCGGGAGGGGTTGCGCGAGGTTGCGATTACGGTGTGACCGCTGGCTTGGACGCGGCGGGCGAGTGCCAGGCCTATTCCGGAGGAGCAGCCTGTTATGAGCCATGTCAGGGGTCGGTCCGGGATAGTGAATGTTGGGTTGAAGTTGATGGTGGTGGAGACCATGATGGGCAGCAGAGGGCAGGAACTGTGCGATTGGTGAGTAAGTACGAGATTCGATCTTGATGGGCCTGGAAACTGACGATCTTGGAGCTTGTAGGGTGGATGGAGAATATGAAGCAGTAATTATATCCTCCAGCTTCTAACATGTCCTAAGGTTGAACAGGATGCCGTCACCACCCGTGGGCTGCGGGTCAGCTTGCTTCTTAAGTCCTTTGGTGATGGTCGGGATTCGGACTTAGTGCCGGCTTTACCATTTGACTCTTGAGTGTGATATATCTGGTGAAAAGCCCTGCGGCGGAGCGGTGACTTCGATATACAAGGCTCCAAAGGTTCATGGGCTTAGAACCAGGCACAAAACCTTGTGATACGTGGGATGTAGTTACAGTAGTTTTACCCACCGGGCGTACCGTCGTTCCTTGTAGCCCATCGTCACCTTCCTAGTACAGGGTCGGCTTGTGTGCTTGACTTTGCCCAAGTGGGGACACGACGAGATGTGCGGCATAGAAAAAAGTACATCCTTCACAAGAATTGCTCTGTGTACATGACATAATTTGATCGACGTAGACGTGATGCCCTGTGCCATGCCTAAATTAGGACAGCTAATATTTCCTCGTTCACCTGCATCGATCTGTAATAGCCCCAAAGGCTATCCAAGTACGTACTACCCAGGTAGGATATCATCTCCGCCTGTTACTGCTTCCGGTCGGGAGTAAATCTATTGCGGAACCACCCTTGACGTTCGGATGCACTCGAGTAACGTCGCTGCAGTGCCTCATCACGGGTCGTTCCCTTGGATATTCTACCAGAACCCATGGGCATCTGCCGTTCATCGTTGTAGATCCTCGCTTCGTCACGCATCCAGCTTCCATTTCCTGGAGCCTTCTGCAGACCCCGCGGATTTTTGATCTCTTGTAGCTCTTTGAAAGCGTAGGTATTGCGAATATCGGCAGCCCTGCTGGCCATCTGTCTTTCGATCTCCATCTCGGGCCCATCGTACAGCGACGCGAAGTGCTGCAGGATGCCCAGACACGGATCTGCCTGGTCAATCCAGAACTCCATGTGGGCAGCGCCGCTGTCCATCAGGTCCCCAAAGACGGACGAGTCTTTGAGATGTCTGGTCATCCGAGCCCTCGCATCCGGGCGCTTGTTGGGCAGCAGGTTGTTCCACTTGGTGCTACAGATGACGACTTGCTTGTAGAAATCCTCGCCGCACAGGGCTTTGGCAACGCGGAGGTTGATGCGAGCTTCTCCGGTCAATCGGTCCTCAAGCACGCTGTGCACAAAGACAACGCCATTGATGCCTCCTGTTGCGGCGGCTATAGTTTGCAGGACTTCGATGTCATCTTTGACCGAATCATCGAATCCCGGTGTGTCGATCAGCTCGAATTCGACGTCGCCAACTCGATGATATTTGGCCCGGAAGATCTGGCAGTCTTGAGTGCCTACAATATCTCATATCTCAGTAACTGGATTTTGTGGCGAGACTCGCATTGGATGGAGGCTGGGGAAGCTTACAAGACTCGCCATCGTCACTAACTTTCACGTCGGCACCCGAAGCCGCTTTGATGACCGAAGATTTGCCTGACCCCGTCTGGCCAAGTATGAGAATCTTGAATCTTCTTGCACTTGGCTCGGGTTTAGTAGTCATAACTGAGTTCTCTGTTTGATAATGGCGATCCATTGTGTGGGCAGATCACGACCAGCACGAGTACAGACGAAATATAGATGTTCACATGAAGAAAGCAGGAGGATTATAGGAGATCCAATAGTACGCGTTGAAGGTTTTGTAAGGGAAGAATTACCGAGATAAACGAAAGAAAAAAGGGGCGACATATTTGTGGGAGTGACGAGAGCCGTGGAAGACCGCATTTGCGTCGCTGGGGCGCAGACATGCCAGCGAGACAGACGTGACGTAGACGCGCCAAGAGATGGGGTGGTAAACATACTCTGACACCCAGATTTAGCTGGTGAGCTTTTTACATTTGTAAGACGCTTCTGACCAGCTGAAAACCAGGCAGTCACATTGCAGGACGCGCACGTGTGTGTAAGTGACTGGTCGCACCCCTCGGGAGAGTCCTCTGCGAAACACCAACTGAGCAGGCTGTGCCGATCATCATCGTCTGACTCTAAGTGGCTTCCAACTATTTTGAGGGCGCACATGTTGTGCTACCGCACCGTTATCACTATACATGGTGTTCATAGGCTCAAGTGGCTATGACTCCGCAGTCCAAGGCCCCAAGGGCTGACGCCGCCGCCCCAACATTATAGAAGATCATCCATGAGCTGATCTCGAGTGGCATGGTGTTTAAGCGAGAGAAAGCATTGCTGTGATGGATCGAGATCCTTCGAATTTGCCCAAGTCATGAATGCCCTTTGAGTTGAGCTAGAGTAGAACCTACGGCGTAATGAAGGTTCTCGTGGGCGTTGGGAAAGCTGGGGGCTGGAGCAGGGTCGTACTAAATAGATCCCACAGCCTTGTCAGGCTCCCGCTGAGCAATCAAACACAAAAAGTCCAGCAAAGACTGTGAGCCTTCCTCTGATAAATGGACACAAGGTCCGAGATCGTTTGCCTGTCCCCATCTGTCGCGCTTTTCAGTCAACCCATCTCCCCATTCAAAGCTACCCTGAGCCTCACTGAGTGCACAAGACGTCAGAGGTAATACTTCGAGCATACTCAATATTAACATGGCCGACAACGTCGTGCGACTGGCCGTCGTCGGGAAAACTGGATCCGGCAAGACTTCTTTCGTCAGAACAGTGGTTGAGGCAGCGGGCTCGACTCAGCAACAAGCCACAGGACTCCAAGGAAACCCCCTGAAGTCGAGTGATGATGGTGAGTCCTGTAAGTGGTCCTTCTTTCCAGCCTCGCGGCTAATGAATCCTGACCAATATTCGCCTCCAGGCACCCTCGACGTCATGAAGGCGGCAGTCAAGATCGACGGGATCGAAGTGCAGTTGTGGGACACACCTGGCTTTGACGACTCCGGCCACAGAGATGCCTCCATTTTCCAGGACATTGTGGAGAAGATGTCTGTCGCTGAGAAAGCCGGTTACAGATTCACTGGAGTCGTCCTAGTAGAGTCGATCAACGAAACACGCGTCGCCGGCACTGAGAAAGCACGTGTCAGAATGCTCCAGGAGATGATCGGCTCAGAGTCATATGCGCAGGTTGCCATTGTTGGCACGAAATGGAACCAACTAATGCAAAAAGACGTTGGCCAGAAGGCTGAAGACAACAGAAGCAAGCTCGTCTGGGGGAATTTGCTTGCTGCAGGCGCTCCGATCTTCCGATTTGATGAAGAACGGGGCTCGGCGCTGGAAATTGTACGACACTTCATTGCAAACCGCCGGAATTACCTGCCCTTCACGCCAAAAGTTGTGATCGAGCTTCAGAGAAGCAACGGTATTGTGGCGGAAACATCGGCTTATAGGAAGCTTGATGGCTCACTGGCAACGAGGGAGAACAACGCTCGCGAGCAGTCCAAGTTGGTGGGAGGAGACCAGGAGCTCGAAGAAGCGGCCTCGAGTATCAGTTCATCACGAGCATGGCTTAAGAAGCAAGTTGTGAGTGTTCCTCCTCGGCTGTTACTGACAAATTTGTTGATTCGGGAATTGTAGGTCAGAATGTGGAGAGTATTCATGGGCGTTGTGGTCGTTGCCACTGCCGTTGAACTTGGCTGCGTCATACAGTGATCACAATGCGACTAGCCTACATATTTCTGGTTTGATGGCACGGAGAATGGGAGAAGCTGTGCCATGAACTTGGGCACCTATCAGACCGGAAGACTTCAGGCATTCGGCATCTCGGTCAAGAGACAGATACTTCAGTGGCGTGCATATTCTGTAAGAAGACACGCAGTTAGATGGCCGCCCAGTAATAGATATTCTACTTGAATACAGCTACACTCAAGTTATTAAGTGCCACAGTATGCTTGGAGTGCGGTGGTGAGACCCGATGAGGTTCTGCAGTGACATCAGGCTACCTGTGCACCCACACCATAGTCTACCACCATGGGGCCAGGTGCGCGTACATCATCATCACGTCTTACGTGCATATTATGCAGCACACATCCATTTTAAAGTTCGCCTCATTCAGTCATCTTTGCGGCTCTGCACTGCGAGTCAACAACATGGGAGTAGGATCACACATTGCTGACCTTCCCAGGCTATCATCCGTCGTTCCCTAGCTCTCACCCTCCGGTCCTTGTGTCTATCGTACTGAACCATGAAGAATCGAGATCAAGTATCGGGTGATGTGCTCAAGTGGAAGAAGCTATCCCTCCAGCATGGCATGCAGTCTACGCCATATATGCAGTCAGCTCTGCTGGAGCCGGCTGAGGTGTCGCTATAGATATTGGAGACATTATACTAAGGAGGGGAAGAAAGACTTGGAACACTCGCCCGACTTGTGGCGTAAAAAACAGCCCTATGCCCACTTCAGTGGACATCTGCCCTTCAGTGATGAGTCACTAGGGAACTACCTAGCTCCTTCCGAGGTTGACCTCAGATGCCCAGGGGATTACATGCATATAGGTATTTATGTATTGACCGGCATCTGACCAGCAGTTGCAATACTCAAGTGGTATTCCAGTAGGATGTGAAAGCGAAAGACCTGATACCACTCAGGCACAATGCTGTGAGCCCGAGCTTTCAAAATCGAGCCTTAGACCGTCCTTATCATTCACTTAGAAGCCCAGCTTCCTCAACTGGAAAGAAGCAAAGTTGTTGCATCACTGTGTCTTTGCTACAAGCACAAAGATGAACTCCCAGTTTGTCAACTACACTTATGAATTTCTCATGGCATTACAATACAAGCACGGATCCATCAGGATCTAAGTCTCCAGCTGCACTCTGGGTACTCATTAACCTCTCCACTCAAGGCCTTCCTCCCCTCCTGAAGGTGACAGCGGATCTCAGCCTCCGCCTTAAGAGCTTACACCCTCTGTATACTACAAGCAGTGTGAGAAACGGCCTCTCCCACCGTTGCATTCAATACATCGACTCGAAGCCCAGGCATGAGCCTGAACGCCCCCTGAAAGCCCATCTCAAAACCGCCTCGCCCTGGACCTCAACTACCAATCTCCCGGAAACAAGCGAGCACACCCGCAGGTTCTCGAAATCAGGCTCCAGACGAAGTGACCTTCCAGGCAAGATGAAATCCACGCGGAAGCTGAAGTTCTCGTCGACCGTGGTCAACTGCGTGATCCTACGTCTCACCACGCCCTACTCCTCGTCCTCCTCGTCAGCTCGCTCAGAGCCCGGCCTAGCAGCCACGGGGTAACGCAACACGCGACCGCCCTCCCGCACCGCACTATCCTCTGCCAGGATCGTTCGCCGCAGCCGCGCTCGTAAAGGCTCGTCTTCGCTGCTATGGCTCGCCTGCGCAGCGGCACCGACCAGCACCCGTCCCGAGCGGCGCGCCGTCTGCGGTGGCTGGTCGCTATCACTGGACTCCCGGGTTCCTCTGTCGCCATCAAGCCTCGCCTGCGTACCCGGCTCGATTCCTGCTGCTCTGCGGCGGCCTTGGAGGGACTGGTCGCTTTGATCACTGTCGTACGCATCGGCGCCGCGACGAGCGCCGTGTTCAACCTCCACTGGCGCATTGCCAATGGCGACACGTTCTTCAGAGGAGAGAATAGTTTTGACATCGCACAACTTGGGTTTCCGGCCCTTCCAGCTGCAATTTACGCACGCGCAGTGCCCGCTTTGCGCCACGACCTCGGGGACAATGACGCAGGCGTCGAAGATCCCGATCCCTTTCTTGCAGCGAGTGCAAGGGGTAGGGGATTCGCAGCCCGTGAGCTGAACGATGAGCCTGTGCACGTCTTTGGGCCTGACCACTTCGATTCTGGGCCTAGAAGTGCCGGTCGTGGTGATCTTGCGCACACGGCGGCGTGAGAGGAGGCTGTACAGGGGACCTGGGAGAAGCGGGTCGAGCTCCTTGCCGACAAGGAAGGATATGATTATCGCCCAATTTTCTTGAGCGTGGCCTGACATGTGAGTCCCAGCGTCGGAAGGATTGTCTTCTACGTTGTCGTTCATAGCGTCTGGACCTGGGTCCGACATGGTGTCGGGATCGGACACGGAAAGACTCGAATCGGGAATGGTGATCGAAGAGGCCAAGCCCGGTACAGTTGGAGGCTTCTTTGCGAGCTCTTGATCCACCGTTGGCTTATCAGCAGCGGTCTTTTCTCCCCTTGCTCTCATCCTCCCCCACTGGGCAATGCTCGCTTGCAGTTCCAGTTGCATTTGTTTCACGTGGGACGAGACATTCGGCTCGACTCTCGCTGGGGCATCGCAAGGCAGCGGGTTCTTGGAGTCAACTACTGCTGGACTGGTTTGGGTGTTGGAAATTTAGTGACCAGTCTCTGTCAACGTGCCATCTCTGTTGTCGTTCAGCAATCTGCCGGCATGCGAAGTCTGGGACCATGTCAGCAAATTATATGTACGTATGGAACGTATCGTGAGGACCGTGGCGGCAGTAGGGGAGAGTATACGTTGAAGTGTCCGCCGAGCTGTCTGAGTGTGGCCATGACTCTCCCACAGGTCCGTATGGGGCATTGCCAGCTGAAGCCGGGGAGCTCAGAGAGTCTGTAGTTTGCCGGGAGAATCACGCCATAGGTATGGACTAGCTTCCCTGTATCATCTGCCGATGGATGAGACATCAGTATGCCGTTGGAAGCTGCTGGAGAGTAGACGTGCAATCCAACTTACCAGGCCATTCTTTGTACGCTCGGAGATCCGTGGCTCTGGTCAGGTCCGAAGAAATGGTCACGGTTCCATTGCAGTCTCCTGGCAGAGAGACGCTGAGCGGTGGTTGAACAGGGTTGCTGACAACCGCCTGACCAGATTCCAGAATTGTGAAAGAATTCTAGAGCGCCTTGGCTCCGCGAGCATCACCCCTATGCAACTCACCACCACCATCTTCCGTGTCGTTGATATGAGCCTGCGATGGGGCCGGTTGCCGTTGTGACTGATAAAAATTCCGGACTTCGACCATTCGAGGCTCGTTCGGGTCTAGGGAGCCTTGGCTGATCACCACAGCAGTGGACTTTCCCAGTTGATTAGGCACGAAGTCTCCCTTGATGCTGAAAGTGCCATCTTCATTGTCGTTCAGCATACAAGTGCTATGGGACGCCTGGGAAGGAATGCATCCCGTGAGCAGATGCCAAGTGAGGTCAGGATCAAAGTGACAAAGTCTGTGGTGCTATCACATACTGTCCAGTGTTTGGCTAAAGACGTGATTTTCCGAAACGCAAAGCGACACGATCGAATAGGGCAAACCCATGGCAGCCCCATAAACTGACCGTTCATTGCACGATCGTAGTCGCTGGGGAGAAGCAGCCCTCTTTGTGTTTCAAATTCCTGGTGTTTGCCTACACGTAAGGTGTTGGTTAGCACACGACGTTACGTCTGTACTACATAATGTGGAGAGGGGGCTCGATGGCATCGCTAGGCCAAAATATTTGCCCTTGACGAAATGGTACGGTCTCCCGCTGTTGTCCATTGAGATCCCGCTTGGCTGCCCTTATGGCCTACGTGGCTTGTCTTGTATGCTTGGAGTCGTCTGCGGGAACGTTATATTCTGGGTGGCAGCGTGAGCTCTATGCGGGCGTAGCATGAAGCCTGGGGGGTGTTGTGGTAGAGTCTCGTGCATAGATACGTCCATGTCCCGACCCGGTTCATCTACTTGATCAGTGAGGCGTCGTTGAAGCGAAGCAGTACCATCAGGCCTTGGCTGTTGCTCCTGTTTCTTTTGCATCCGCTGAGCCTGCCTTTGTATAGCGGCGCGAGTGTGGCGTGGAATGGCCTTGGTTTGGTCGTTGATCTGTCAGTGTCACCGTCGACCAGGGACGACAACTCGCAGATCCAATGCAAGTGTGTTCGCGAACTTACCTCATAGATCTGCTCCCAGTCTCTCTTTTGGCCTCGGAGCTTGAGCAAGAGCGTCACTTCTTCGTCGAACCATCTCACGTGTCCTCCGTCGGCGCCGAGACTGGCAGATATCTTTGTTACTGCCTGTCCCACACTCGAAGGGCCAGGGTTTTCGGAGAGTGCGCGACCTGTTGCGATCCAAGTTCCAGGCACGTCGGAAGAGGAGGCATCATCGTCCACAGCACCCACGACAGAATGAAATTTGCGACGGCACGCAAGAGGACCGTATCCGGGAAGAATCTGTGACAACATCGACGGCATCAGCCTCATTTCCAACCGAACAAATGTGGGGTTCTCTGCATACCTTGCTAATTTCTTCCCACGTCTTTCCCTCTTCATAGCCCTGTACCATGCGCAGGATGTCCTCATCACTCCAGCTTGCGGAACTAGAGCTCTGGTACGAGCCAGTGCGGCTCAAATTGTTCGTTCCAATGCCGCCGACCAACTCGTCAGGTGGATGAGGAGAAGGTTGCCCGGCGAGCCTTGCGTGTGCTGGGGGCCGCTGCGCAGGATCATCGAAATCAGATACGTCCTCATGAATATTAGAGGTGTTAAGCTGCATCGATACATCACCGTCGTCGTCATGAACCAATTTCTGTCGTTTTGACAGCGGCTCGTCGCCGTTAGCTGGCCTCTTGGCGGTAGCCCGGAAGTAGGTCAGCGCGACCGTGTCGGAACGGGGCTGGCCACGATTGCGCCTAGGCGAGGAATGCTGCGCGGGCATGGAGCCAGCGCTATCGTTTCTATCAGTTGGGGGCCTCTGCGGGCCAAGTTCCAAGGGTGGGTTCAAGTCACTAGAAGTGATATCCGGCATGAATGGCTCGCTCGCCGTTCCGCAATCTAAGCCCTGAGGCACTCCAGCAGGCGTGCTCGGTGAAGCACGGTTCGCGACTCCTTCCTCATTGGGCCGCAGTTCGAATGATTTTATCCATCTTGTCGGCTCCGATGAAGTTCTTTTCCGTACAACGCCCATGGGCGGGTCCAGTGTAGTTTGCATGCGTTCAAACGCGCCGTCTCTGTCCAGGTCCCGGTGCTTCTCGGGATCACAATCCGCGCAGATATGCGTAAACTGATCCTGTCGCGCTTCGCTCTCTCTGCCCGGGTAGTAACACCCCAAGTGCTGCCAGGTTTCGCACTTCTCACACTGCACCGTGACCTCAACTTCGCCGTAGAACTTGCATATGCACTGCACGTTGACGTCGTCGTCCGAGGACAAGCCGCAGACCACGATGTAATCGTTTGCGACAGAGTTGCCGGCAGTGTGTGTTTTCTGCGTCACTGTAGACCCGCTACCAGAAAACGGGTCTTCGAGAGGCCCCGGGTCGGACACAGCGATGGTCTCAGCTGTGGTGGAGTGCGTGTTGCTCTTTCTCTGGATTGGAGCAGCAACATGCGAAGGACTTATGACTCTCAATATCGGGTCCGTAGTAGGTGCCGGCTTGGCTGGACTTTTTTCGAAAGACGCAGCGATCGTGGTCCGGGCATGCGCTGGTCTGTCCGTGTGTTCGTGGTTGCCGTCTTCCTTTCTTCCCGCTGTAGACAAGTTGTCTCTTCTCAGACATGGCGAGGCAGCGCGGAAAGAGTTCGGGACTCTTCTGTCATTCTCGATAACTGATGGCGGCTTGAGAGCGTTTTTGTCGACAAAGACGCTAACAGTCATATGAGCACGAGCATTATTCTTGACCACCTCCTCATTCTTCTCACGCTGCCTTCTCTCGAATTCAATCCTTGTCAGAGCCCGAGCTTTCCTCTCGGCGGCCTCCTTCTTACGCTGCCTTCTCTCGTCCTCGACGCGCGTATCTTCAGTTTTATCTGCTTTTCGGGTCATTGCGTCCTGTGCAGCGTATTTCCCGCCCTGTTTAGACAGTCCGTTCCCTTGGCCCATGGCTTTGTCCACGACTTTGTCGATGAATGCCTGAGTACCTTCCGCCGTCCTTCTGGCGGCGTCATTGACCTCATTTGCATCCTTCTGAGCGGGTACAAGGCCGTTCTCTTGCCTCTTCCGGAGATTAACCCGGTGTGCTGCCACAGATATCGGTATTGCTGTGCTCGCGTCCGGCGGCGGCATTGGTGTACCGCTATCAGCGGTAGCGCCACGAAGTTGTGGTATCGAGTATTCTCGGATAGGTTCGCCGTTCTTCGCTAATGTCCATGGTTGCTGTGAAACAGGTATCGATCTGTTGACAGGCGTGGCAAGCTGTGATATAGGTCGGTTGAAACGACAGGCGTTGCCTTTCTCGGCGCACAAGCAGCAGCCATCGAAAAAAGGTCGGTGGTGTGGCGATAGTGCTGGAGGGGTCGAGCAGACCCTAACAATGCCATGAACAGCGGAGCATGCTGTACATAGGGAGCTTCCTCAGTAATTACAGTCAGTCATGTGCCCTATCTTCGTGTCTCAGTGGCTGTTGGGAGTCTCACGGGGAAGGAGTGCCCGCGGCTTGAGCCAGCACGATTCGAAGCTTTCGGTATCGATCAAAACGGCTCAGTCCCTCAAGCTTCATCTCCCGCGGGACTACAGTTCTGTTTCCAAGGGTAGTGACCTTGGTATCTGTTCTTCGCTCTAAGGAGCCCACCGCGGGAAGTTTAGCAAGAGACACTAGGTCAGGAAAATGAAACAAATTGCCAGAGGGCAATGCGGCGGTAATTACGTCGGAAGATCCCTTTGGACGGCCTCCAGTGCATTGAGTTTTCCATAGGGAGGATTGTACCGAGGACCACTGCCAGACGTAGCATTAGATCCTGTCGCAAGAATGGTAGTCGGCTCGGACGTTGCATTGGATCCCATTGCAGGACCTTCCCATGCTGAGCTCGATCGCGATCCGTCGCCCAAGCTCGTCCGCACAGACGGTGATCGCTTGCTAGATGAAATCATGTGGGACGGCGTGTCGGTAATCCCGTCCCGAAATGTGCTCGAGTGTTGCCTTGAGACTTTGGCGGGTGCTCCGGCAGTCGCATTTCTCTTCCTGGAGCGTCGGCGTGCAGGTGCAAGGGGTGCACCGACATGAGTCCTGCTCTTCTCCATCGTGTCTCCCGGGGCGTAGTGGGGTCGAGGCATAAGGAATTTTGCGCGCGTGTTTTGGTGTGCGTTTGACGAGATGAAGAATTGAATTGATTGGAGGCGTGATTTTCTGATGCCGCCGATCAATCTGGCCAACTCTCGGTCAAAGTGTGTGCCTCGTTTCCGCGTCAATGGATGGACAGTCTTCAGTAGCCTTGGTGCTCGTAGCCGTCAGGGCTTGGTGCGCATGGATGCGTCGCGTCGTCCAAGCGCGTGTTAATTGTTCTCTTTCTGTTTTGGTCCTCGATTCCCATGTCTCTTATGCCATCAAAGTCAACATCATAGGAGATCGCGGTATGGGTGGGTTATGCGAGCTGCGCATATCGGCGCAAATTGTCATGAAGGCCTTGATGGAGGTGTGGAGTTTGGGTGGACGAGTTTACCAGATGATCTTTTTTCCCTTGTAGTCAGGAAAGCCTTTGCTGAGTCACAGGAGAGCGACTTCTCTGACTGATCTGGTCCTCGCCGCCAATGACAAAGACGGCACCAGGAAGACGATGCGCACACAACAGAGGAAGCGCGCGAGTGTGCGGAGACAATCAAAAGGTAGTAGTAAATCAACGCACCGAAAAATGCCAGGGTGGTACCTTTTTTTTTTTTTTTTTTTTTTTTTTTTTTTTTTGTGGGGGGGGGGGGGGGGGTTTGGGGGGGAAGGCAAACGCTTTCAAGGGGGGGGGGGGGGGAAAAGGCCCCCTTTGGAACCCCCCCCCCCGGGA